>JBAHVQ010160810.1:2710-21976 GCA_036872915.1 Nanipora kamurai | reverse complement strand
GATACACCGTTGTTACATGGATAAACGTATCATCAGCGCTGTATCAACGATGTATCAACGGTGTATCAACGGCGTTTCAACGGTGTATCGAGGTAGATGCAACGCAAACACAGTTCCTACAACGTTGGTACATCGTTGACACACCTTTGATACACCGTCCACACACCGTTGATACACCGCTGATAATACGTTTGTTAGATGGTCAAACGTATTATCAACGGTGTATCAACTATATGTCGCCTGTGCATCAACGGTGTGTCAACGATGTATCAACGGTGTATGAACAGTGTATACATGGACAAACCGTGGATACACCGTGGATACACAGTTGATAAAGCGTTGATACACCGTTCATACTCCGTTGATACCCCGTCGATACAGCGCTGATACGGCGTTGATACACCGTGAATACACCGATGATACCCCGTCGATACACCGTTGATACAGCGTTGATACAGCGTTGATACACCGTTGATACACCGTTGATACACCGTTGATACACCATTGATACACCGTTGACACACCGTTGAAACAGGTCGATACACAACTGTGTATTCATGGTATCCACCTCGATACACTGTTGATACGCCGTTGATACACGCTTGATACACCGTTGATACACCGCTGATAATACGTTTATCCATGTAACAACTGTGTATCACCGGTCTATCAACGGTGTTTCAACCTCGATACACCGTTGATACATCGTTGATACACCGTTGATACATCGTGGATAAACCGTGGATGCACTTTTGAGACGTACATCCGCGGTATCTACCTCCATACACCGTTGATACACCGTTGATAAACCGTGTATCAACGGTGTATCAAGGGTGTATCAGCGGGGTATAAACGGTGTATCAAACGTGTATCAACGGTGCATCAACGGGGTATAAACGATGTATCAACCGTGTATCAACGGTGTATCAACGCTGTATCGACGAGGTATAAACGATGGATCAACGGTGTTATCAACGGTGTATCAACGGTGTATCGACGGTGTGTCAACTGTGTATGCATAGTATCTATCTCGATATATCAACGATGTATCAACGGTGTATCAACGGTGTATCAACGTTGTATCAACGGTGTATCAAGGTGGATACCAACGGATACACCGTTGTTACATGGCTCAACGTCGCAACGGTTTATCCACGGTGTATCGACGGTGTATAAACGGCTTGTCAACGATGTATAAACGGTGTATCAACGGTGTATTCACGGTGTATCAACCGCTGTATCAACGGTGTATCAACCGCTGTATCAACGGTGTATCAACGGTGTATCAACGGGGTATAAACGGTGTATCGACGATGTCTCGACTGTGTATGCATGGTATCTATCTCGATATATCAACGGTGTATCCACGGTATCAACGGTGTATCAACGATGTATCAACAGTGTATCGATGTTAACACACCGTTGTTACACCGTCGATACACCGTCGTTGCATGGATAAACGTATCCTCATCGCTGTAACAGCGATGTTTCAATGGTGTATCAACGGCGTTTCAACGGTGTATCGAGGTAGATACCATGCATACACAGTTCCTACACCGTTGATACATCGTTAACACACCTTTGATACACCGTCGACACACCGTTGATACACCGTTGATAATACGTTTCTTACATGGTCAAACGTATTATGAACGGTGTAACAACTATGTGTCGCCTGTGCATCAACGGTGTGGCAACGATGTATCAACGGTGTATCAACAGTGTATGCATGGATAAACCGTGGATACACCGTGGATACACAGTTGATACAGCGTTGATACACCGTCGATACAGCGTTGATACACCGTCGATACAGCGTCGATACACCGTGGATACACCGTTGATATTCCGTTGACACACCATCGATACACCGTGGATACATCGTGGATGCACCGTTGAGACGTGTATCCATGGTATCCACTTCAAAACACCGTTGATACACCGTTGATACACCGTTGATACACCGTTGATAATCCATTGAGACATCGATCCATGTAACAAAGATTTATCAACGGTGTATCAACGGTGTATCCATGGTGTATCAACGGTGTATCAACCGGGTGTAGCTACGGTGTGTCAACCTCGATACACCGTTGGTACCCCGTTTGGTCACCGGTTGAACAAACAACGGTCTATCAACGGTTTATCAACCGAGTGTATCTACGGTGTGTCAACCTCGATACACCGTTGAAACACTGTTGATAAACCGTTGATAGACCGTTTATCCAGGTATCAATGGTGTATCATCAACGATGTATCAACTGTGTATTTTCGATTGGTACACCGTTCATACACCCCTGATACACTGCTGATACACCGTTGATACACCGTTGATAAACACCATTGATACACCGTTGATACAAGGTTGATACACCATTGATAAACACAGTTGATACACCGTTGATTCACCGTTGATGCACCGTCGGTACATTGTTTATCCATGGATATCCATGTATCGATTGATACACCGTTGATAATAAGTTTCTCCATGTAACAACGGTGCATCAACGGTGTATCAACGCTTTATCAACGGTGGATCAACGGTGTATGGAGGTAGATACCATGGATGCACGTCTCAAAAGAGCATCCACGGTGTATCCACGGTGTATCAACGGTGTATCAACGACGCATCAACGGTGTATCGAGGTTAAAACACCGTTGATAGACCGGTGATACACAGTTGTTACATGGATAAACGTATTATCAACGGTGTATCAAGGATGTATCACCGGCGTATCAAATGTGTATCGAGGTAGATACCATGAATACAAAGTTGTGTATCGACCGTGTATCAACTGTGTGTCAACGGTGTATCAACGGTGTATCAACGGTGTATCAACGGTGTATCGACGCTGTATCAACGGTTTATCAACGGTGTTTCAACGGTGTATCGAGGTTGACACACCGTAGATACACTCGGTTGATAAACCGTTGATAGACCGTTGTCTGTTCAACCAGTGACTAAACGGTGTACCAACGGTGTACAATCGGTGTACCAACGGTGTATCGAGATTGACACACCGTAAATACACCTGGTTGATACACCGTTGATACGCCGTTGATACACCGTTGATACACCGTTGAGGCGTTGATTCTATGTAACAGCGGTGTATCGATTGGTATCCACCTCGATACACCGTTGAAACAACGTTGATACACGGTTGATACATCGTTGATACACCGTTGATACACCGTTGATACACCGTTGATACACGGTTGTTGCATGGATAAACGTATTATCAACGGTGTATCAACGCTGTATCAACGGTCTATCCACGGTTTATCAACTGTGGATCAACGGTGTATGGAGGTAGATACCATGGATGCACGTCTCAAAAGTGCATCCACGGTGTATCAACGGTGTATCAACGGTGTATCAACGGTGTATCAACGACGCATCAACGGTGTATCAACGGTGTGTCGAGGTTGAAACACCGTTGACAGATCGGTGATGCACAGTTGTTACATGGATAAACGTATTATCAGCGGTGTGTCAACGGTGCATCAAGGGTGTATCAACGGCGTATCAATGGTGTATCGAGGTAGATACCATGAATACACAGTTGTGTATCAACCGTGGATCAACGGTTTGTCAACGGTGTATCAACGGTTTATCAACGGTGTTTCAACGGTGTATTGAGGTTGACACACCGTAGATACACTCGGTTGATAAACCGTTGATCGACCGTTGTTTGCTCAACCGGTGAGTAAACGGTGTACCAACGATGTACCAACGGTGCACCATCGGTGTACCAACGGTGTATCGAGGTTGACACACCGTAGATACACCCGGTTGATACACCGTTGATACCCCGTTTATTTATCGTTGATACACCATTGATACATCGTTGATAATCCTTTAATACACTGTTTATCCATGTATCAATGGTTAATCAACGGAGGTAGATACCATGGATCCACCGTTGATACACCTTTGATACATCGTTCACACACCGTTGATACACCGTCGACACACATTTGATACACCATGGATACACCGTTGATACATCGCTGATACACCGTTGATAAATCTTTGTTACATGGATCGACGTCTCAATGGATTATCAACGGTGTGTCAACGGTGTATGAACGGTGTATGAACGGTGTATGAACGGTGTATGAACGGTGTATGAACGGTGTATGAACGGTGTATCAACTGTGTATCAACTGTGTTTCGAGGTGGATACCATGGAATCACGTCTCAACGGTGAATCCACGACGTATCCACGGTGTATCGATGGTGTATCAACGGAATATCAACGGAGTATCAGCGGTGTATCCATTCTGTATCGACCCTGTATCGACGGTGTATGAACGCTGTTCTGCGGTCTATCCACGGTTTATCCGTGCATATACTGTTGATACACCGTTGATACATCGTTGACACACCGTAAAAAACTGCAAGAGAAATTCCAAAAATTCCAAAATAGGGCTGCGCGAGTTATGAGTGGCGCAAACTACGAGATTCCATCCGTAGATGTTTTAGAAAGCTTGGGGTGGGACAAACTTGACAAAAGACGCTCTCAAAACAAAGCACTTTTGATGTATAAGATATTAAATGGCCACACCGCTCCGAATCTCAAAAAACTGTTTAATAACTGAAACCGGTGACTAAACGGTGTACTAACGGTGTACTAACGGTGCACCATCGGTGTACCAACGGATCAACGGTATATGAACGGTATATCAACGGTGTATTATCGGTGTATCAACGGTGTATCGAGGTGGATACCAATGGATACGCCGTTGATACACCGTTGACACACCATTGTTACATGGATAACCGTATCATCAGCGCTGTATCAATGACGTATTAACGGTGTATCAACGGTGTATCAACGGCGTATCAATGGTGTATCGAGGTAGATACGATGCATACACAGTTGGCAGTCTTGGCACACCGTTGATACACTGCTTACAATACGTTTATTCATGCAACAACGGTGTATAAACGGTGCATCAACGGTGTATCAAGATTGACACACCGTAGATAAACACCGTTGTACACCGCTAATACACCGTTTAACACCGTTGATACACCGTTGATACAGCAGTTGATAAACCGCTGATACACCGTTGATACACCGGTGTATCATTGTTGTATCAACGCCGTATAAACGGTGTATCAAGGTGGATACTTTGGATACGCTGTTCATGCATAGTTGATACATCGTTGATACACTGTGAATACACCGTTGATACATCGTTGACAAGCCGTTTATACACCGTCGATACACCGTTGCTCCATGTAACAACGGTGTATTCACCCCGTATCAACGGTGTGTCGACGGTGTATCAACGGTGTATCAACTGTGTATGCATGGTATCTACCTCGATACACCGTCAATGCGCCGTTGATACAGCCGTTGATCCGCCGTTTATACCCTGTTGATACACCGTTGACACATCGTTGAGGCGTTGATTCTATGTAACAGCGCTATATCCGTTGGTATCCACCTCGATACACCGTTGAGACACCGTTGATACACCGTCGATACACCGTGGATACAATATGGATACACCGTGGATAAACCTTGGACACACCTTGGACACACCTTGGGCACACCTTGGACACACCTTGGATACACCGTGGATGCACCGTTGAGACGTGCATCCATGGTATCTTCCTCTATACACCGTTGATACACCGTTGATACACCGTTGATATATCGAGATAGATACCATGCATACACAGTTGACACACCTTCGATACACCGTTGATAAGCCGTTGATCCACAGTTTATACCCCATCGATACGCCGTTGATACACTGTTGATACACCTTTGAGGAGTTGATTCTATGTAACAGCGGTGTATCCATTGGCATCCACCTCGATACACCGTTGATACAACGTTGATACACCCTTGATACATCGTTGATACGCTGTTAATAGACGGTTGATACGCCGTTGCTACACCGTTCATATCCCCTTGATACCCCGTTGATACACCGTTTATTTATCGTTGATACACCGTTGATACACCGTTGAGACGTTGATTCTATGCAACAGCGGTGTATCTGTTGGTATCCACCTCGATACACCGTGTATACAACGTTGATACACCGTTGATACATCGTTGATACACCGTTCATACACCGTTGATACACCGTTGATACACCGTTGTTACATGGATAAACGTATTATCAACGGTGTATCAACGGTGTATCCACGGTTTACCAACGGTGTATCAACGATATATGGATGCAGATACCATGGATGCACGTCTCAAAAGTGCATCCACGGTGTATTCACGGTGTATCAACGGTGTATCAACGGTGTATCGAGGTTGAAACACCGTTGATCGACCGGTGATACACAGTTGTTAAATGGATAAACGTATTATCAGTGGTGTGTCAACGGTGTATCAAGGGTGTATCAACGGCGTATCAACGGCGTATCAACGGCGTATCAACGGCGTATCAACGGCGTATCAACGGTGTATCGAGGTAGATACGACGAATACACAGTTGTGTATCGAGCGTGTATCAACGGTGTGTCAACGGTCTGTCAACGGTGTATCAACGGTGTATCGACGGTGTATCAACGCTGTATCAACGGTGTATCGACGGTGTATCAACGCATTATCAACGGCGTATCGACGGAGTATCATCGGTGGAATCACGGTGTATCAACGTGTATCAACGCCGTACCAACGCTTGATCGACGGGGTATCAACGCTGTATCAACGGAGCATGAGCGGTGTATCAACGGTGTATCTACCGGAGTCTGATAAGGGTGACCCCTTTTAACTCTGTCAGCTACCTGAGTCTAGCAAGACTCCCCACATATTACTGTATCAGTTGTCTCAGTGTGTATCGACCGTGGATCAAGGGTGTATCAACGGTCTGTCAACAATGTATCGACAGTGTAACAACGGGGTATCAACAATGGATCAACGGTGTGATACACCGTTGATATACCGTTGATACACCAAGATTCGTATTAAAGACAAGACAATAAAGTTTGATGGTAACATTTTAGTCTTTATAATTTCAGTCTTTAAAATTTAGTCTTTATTTTAAAAACATGGTCAGGCCAATTCATTTTACATACAAGTAACTACCAACTTATGTACGATAGATAACATCATCATAGAAAGAGCCTGTCCAGATCTATTTACATAAATTGACCACCATGCAGGGAATATAATTGCAGATGTGATAACTGTCATGCATATACTACATTTCTCATTACTTTTAACACGCCAGAGTTAAACATCGATCTAAAAACGAGTAAAAGATTTAACACTTTTTACGTAATATATGCACGACAAGCTTCACATCTGAAATTATATTTCCTTGTAAAAAATTTATGTAAACAGATCCAGGCAGGCAATTTCTGCGATTATGTCATCCATCCTATATAAGTTCGTAGTTACTTGTATGCAAAGTCAGTTGCTCTGACAATGTCTTTGAAATAAAGACGAAATATTGCTATTAAACTTTAT
Organism: Nanipora kamurai; assembly: GCA_036872915.1. NCBI lineage: Eukaryota > Metazoa > Cnidaria > Anthozoa > Scleralcyonacea > Helioporidae > Nanipora > Nanipora kamurai. The sequence continues at coordinate 14,528 of JBAHVQ010160810.1, read as the reverse complement.
TGTCTTGACTTTAATCGGAATCTTGGATTTCACAACATGCTTGTTTTTGGGTTGTGACCAGAAATTACGAGAACCACTGTGTATTTCAATAAAATACACAACAACGGTAACTTCGAAAATCGATGACATATTTAATTTATTCGACGTTTCAACTAGGCTTTAGTCATCGATTTCTGGAGTTACCGTTATGTATTTGGATTGTGTTTTGTTTTATAATCAGCCTTGATTGTTATATTAGCAGGTACCAGCCGGCGCAATTAAGCCCTTGATGCCACTGCGGTTGCCAATTTTCTCCAGGTCCGTCGCGTAACAAGGACAGGTGAAAATTTCAGAAATTTCCGGAAAGGAGCGAAAAACAAGAGGAACTTCAAAACGTACTAAAGAATTTTAATAATGACAGGTATATTAACTCATTAATTTAAACTTAATTTATTCGAGTATTGATATTTTGTTGATTGATGTTTAATTTAACAGTTAATAAAGAATGAAACAAACTCCGAATCGCATTACCTGGCAAACTCAATTAGATTTGGGTTAAAAGAATCCAGAGGAGTCAGGTCACCGAAAAAAAAGCGAACCAAGACAACGTTTCTGACTCGTCTTGTTTCTTTTCTCGAATTTGCAAGAGCATACTTTTCGGAGTTTGTTTCATTCTTAACAGTTAAAACCTCAAATTTCTCAGATAAAAAAACGGAATTATTGCAGGTAACGTAACTAAAACAATCTCATCCTATACAGAGTCAATTCATGAATCTATTATTTGGTAGAAATTGTAGACTTTGACCGTTTTAATATGAAAAACTTACTTAAGTAAGTTAAGAAAAGTATAAAACTTATAAATCTGAATTGTTTACAAATTGTTTTCTTATACTGTATTCAGCAATATACAGCTGTTTCCAGCTTGCTGTTGTAGGTAGTGATGTCTTCACACGGCTGTCCAGGACTACTCGATGCAACAGAGTCAATCAGCTTAAGTCTATTTACACTTGTTTATACCCAATTCATGTCATGAGATAAAGAGCTCAAAATGTTTTATGAACTGCGATAAAGGCACCAAATAGAGAACGTTCGTCAAGCTCGTTCTCTCAGAAAAATCTATTTCTTGGCCCTAGACGGGAATCGAACCCGCAACCTTCTGATGACCGGTGAGACGCTCTAACCATTGAGCTACCACGACTCAGATGGTGAGCTAGGGAGCAGGTTCGTCTAGAGCTCAGAGGTCGTTTTTCTAAGAGAACGAGCTTGACGAACGTCCTCTAGTCGTCTGATATTTACCAGCTCCCACATGAACCAACTTTCGGTTCAGCATTAAGTATAAAGGCACCAACGATGCATGCCTTTTACGTTTTGAACATCTTGTTTGATCGAAAATTCGTGCAAAGTTTTGATGCAACGAAACGAGCAGTTGTACATGGAAGGTAATATAGCGTGAATCTTTTTAAGAAGCTTGGATATTTGACATTGTATGAGGAGGCAAAACATAATAAACGTTGCTTGTTTTCAACAGATTTTATGACAATACGCCTGAATATCTCAAAGACATTCTTGCAAGAAATTTAGATTTTCCCACAGGTTACAAGAAATTTTATTTCCGAATCATTCTCAGGGTAATATGAAGCGATAAGTTCACAATTAACCTACACTGCTGAAGTCAACTGAAAAAGTTTCGAGTTAGCTTCTTCAATTGACTTCAGCAGTGTAGGTTAATTGTTAACTTATCGTTACAAGAAATTGCCACGTAATTTTATATGGCCCGAGATACAAATTTGAATCGCAACGGAGTAATTCATTTTATGTGTCTAAAACTCTACTTTCGAATAGCCTTCCATCCACTATTTGCAATTGCCGACTTTAGAAGATTTAAAAACTTGTGTAAGAAGTTATATTCTTGGATAGTTACAACGACAATGCTAATTTGACTTAATCAGGAATTAGTTTCTTAATTTCTTTCTTTTCCTGCATTATCTTAGTTTTCATATTCAAAGGATAGCCGGAGTTTATGTATATTAATATTTTTGGTTTTCTACTTGATTTACCAAATGAATTGGAATTCAACAAACGCCGGTAAATAAACGTGAACTCTGGTCCCTTTAGTTGCATTATCTATGCTTTGAATTAAAATTAGGTGCACATACATGCCTCCACTTCCAATGACGAACAAGCTTTCGATAGATCTGTATGGTTGTCGGTGGTCTAACGAAGTTTTTGACAGTTGACATTGTACACTCATCTTATTTTTAGGGGAATTTATAAAGATGAAGTGGATTGCCTTTCTTTTGAGATTAATCTACCTACTATATCGCATGACTCCAGTGTCTTCTGGTATGTTAGCGCAGTGAGAAAATGGGTAGAAAGCGTAGAATGAAACAAAACTGGCGACGCTATAAGGAAGGAATGAGATGACATTCCTCTCTAGAAAATTGCTTTGCCCGATTTTGCCTCATTCAAGTCGTGATGAAGGACTGGACTCAAGAAGCGACTTTTGGCATATTTTTTCAAGACTTTAGCCATGATTTGCGATACCTTGTGGCGATACTATCCACACAGAGAATTTCACATGCCATTTCACAAAAACAGCTCTTTGATATGTAAAAACGTTCCAATTCCACTTATGAAATGAACATTTCATATGTGACATTAATTTTCATATGTGAAATGAAAATTTCACTTGTGAAATACATGGTTCATAAAAGCAACGTTTCACATGTAAAATTTTTAGCCATACGTAAATCAGGTCTTTCATATGTGAAAATTTTCCAATTCCATCTGTCAAATGAGAATTTCACATGTGAAAATGTTCCAAATCCATACGTTTTTCATATGCGACTTTTTTCGCAAGGGTGGCGGAGGATTTAGATTGAGATCACCGGGGCACTTGTCCCAGGCCTCAAAATTTCGGGCTCTCTGCCCAGAGCGTGTTATGGATTCCCACTTCTATCATATATGACTGATTGTTACGACTTGAATTTAACTTTACAAGCATATATTTTGACAGAGAGATAATAGACAACAGAGACCACTGACAAGAGAGACGATAAAATGGAACTTACAAGCTTATTCTGACGTCACAGAAGTTTGGTTTTCCGTCCATAGGAATTTCTGCCGTGAAGAACATGGAGGAAGCTCCAGATCTAATATTTGCGATAATTTTTAGTCGTGAACCAAGATAAGCCTTAGAAGTAACGAAAAGAGAAAATATCAGGAATATGATATATTATATAGGAGATCAACTTCTACAAATATCTTGATACTCATTAATTCAATCTAGCTATGGTTTTACATTACTCTGGCTAAAAACGTTTTGAACGTAGCTTACAAAACTACCGTTTATGACCCAACGTTTCGACACTCCTGTCTAGTCTCTTTATTACAAGATTTTGTTCAGAAATATTAGAGTTTTTTGGAAAGTAGGTTTCGCTATAGCGGCCTATATTCTATGAGTGGAAACACTGGGAAATGCTGTGGAAACAATGGTTTTCAAAATATGTTTCTTCACAAATGTCTCCCAGTTTTGGCAGTTTTCACTTTTGCATTGTGTAGCACTTAGTGAAATTCAACCTTGTACTACTAAATCAAAAAATCTATAATCATAACGAATCTAAATATCGTTTTTATTTGTTTTCTTTTTTTAAGAACAAACTTGTACCGAGAATTTGGACATTGTTGTGGTCGTTGATGAATCTGGCAGCATTGGGTGGGCCAACATTGAAAAACTAAAGTCATTTCTGAAAGACTTGGTCTCACGATTCAGCGTTGCTCCTGTCGGGACTCATTTTGGAATCGTAAAATACAGCTACGACCCAAGCCTAACGTTTTCACTCACTAGATTTACCAACGTAAAAGATGTACAAGCTTGCATTCAAAATATGCGATACCTAGGAGGAGGTAGTTACACTGGAAAAGCCCTGGAGTACATCAGAACTAATGTAATTAAATTTTATTCTTTGAATTTTCATTGCCACTACAGATGATCTAGGATGTACAAGATGGCAGGAAATACAAGTCAAAATCTGATATGATACAAAAGTGTTTTTGTATCAATGGATGGTTTGCAATCAATCCCTCAAGATTCAGAAGACAATGACAAGGCGGCCATGTCGGTAAAAGTTAACGAGATTCTATTGTTAAAGTTCCATCAACATAGCCACCATGGCGTCACGCGCAAACCGTCAATACTTATTCTCGTCCCTGTATCCTGTCACTATTCTTAGCTCCAACCACACCAAACGTTTTGTGGCTCCTAAATATTAAGACATCCGGTTTTTCAATTTGCTACGCACAGGGTCTTCATATACCTTGATCCTTTGCGAGTTTGGACAACGTTAAGTAAAAATGTTAACTTTATTGTTTTACATCCGCTTACGTCGACCTAAATACAGTCAGCCAATCAAATTATTTTCCGGCGTCTGTGTCTCCACATCCCCGAAAGTTTTCGTGAGGGCGACACTAAAAAAAGCGACAAGGTCAGGGGACGAGAATGGGCAATACGGGATATGTGCCCATGCATGACATTCTGCATGATACTTTTCATATATTCAACACTTCTAGTGAGAATTGGGTATCATAGTTTCTCTTTCTTTCGTTGGCGCTTCTTTTTTATATTTCCCATACCATTACCTGTTCACTTTTTCTTGGTGTTCAATTTGAGCGTGATGTCAAACAACTGCCTGGATGTCATTTTTAATCATTTTCGAGGGAACCAATCTTACAAAAATTGTTGTTCATGTTTTCTTTCAAACCGTCTACTGATTTCTATCTTGTTCTTCAAGATTTTTGGGCAAAACGAAGACCGAGGAAATGTTCGAAACGCTTTAGTTCTTTTTACTGATGGACAGTCTCAAGACCACGATAGAGCAGTGGACCAAGCGCAACGGATGAAAAACGAAGGGATTCTTGTGCTGTGTGTTGGGATCGGCGAAATTCTCACAGAAAAGCTGAACGAGCTTGCCAGCAAACCAGAGTAGCTTTTCAAATTGGCAGTTAATGGCCTACTGACAAATAAAGATTCACTTGTAAATGGCATGTGTGACGCAGCCGGTAAGTTACAGCAGTTATATTACCATAGGCATTCCTCTCTTGATGTAACTCAGTATATTTGTCTCCTCCGCATCGTGAAAAAATGAATGTTAGATGTTGGTTGTTCGAAGCGAGTGTGTACGTGGGAATGGCTCAGGTCGCCCAGTTCTTCGACCAAACAACATTACTCCAGATTATTACATAACTGATCTTGCGTAATGATCCATACTTGAAATGACGCACGCTGATACGGTTGCAAAGGATTAGGATCCTGCGATAATGCCCATCCGAGCAATACCATTTATATCCCTCACCGGGGCAATGCAAAATTTATGACCAGGGAAATAAGTGAGTTTTGTAGTTCCGTTTCGCAACTTTTGAGTTTTTCCTCCATCTTTTGGATACGTTACGGCAGCATTTTCAAATAATAAAAACTTAATTTTACGAAGCTGTTTCGTTATCTCCCTAACCTCGCCTGATATTTGACAAACATGATCTCCCGCGCCTCTGATTTTCTTTTATTTTATGCACCATGAAACATAGCTTTTTGATTTTGGCGTAGGTTCTCACGTCCTATTTACGTCGGTCTTTGGAAATTTTTTTTGATGTACTGTATATCATCCATTTCATGAATTCCCCTATCAACAAGAAATACCGAAAGTAAGCTAAATCTGACCTACCTGACTGAAGATTCTGTGTTCTTAATATATTTTCTCGTATTCTGCTTTGACCTCACAAGATCCTTGTACAAGTCAGCCTTGTAAAAATGGTGGGACATGTTTCCGCAACGGCGAATTGTACAGCTGCACATGTAGACCATATTACGAAGGGGAAAACTGTGAACTTTTAAATTGTAAGTGAATATGTTTTTTCTATAAACAGAAAAAAAAAAGCCAAATAATTCATAATGACGAGAATACATCAACAACAATAACAACTACTACAACAAAAATAACAAAAACATCAACCGTTAGTAGGAGTTACTTATTCGTTGTGTAATCTTGTGTTATTAAGGGTAATTATCATATTTCTTAGGTCCTGTCAATTTTTCAAAACGGGGATGTTATGCAATGCCAACGAAGAAAAGCGCGGAACAACTTTTATTTATCCGTCACATGAGCGATTTTGATTGGGGAGAAGGATGGGACGAATTTATTGGGAAGATAGTTTGCGAGTGAGACAGTTCTGCTATATCATAACTACAATTTTGTCATACTCTCTGAAAAGATTCATAATTTCAATCTTTGAGGTTATTGATTTTTGTCAATCTAAATGCTTTCAGATATACATATATAAATATTCTTATGACACAAATTATTGCTTTTACGCTAGTTGTGCGAAGGATGCAAAGGAGAAAAGTTACCAATACTTTTGCATCGAGAATTACAAAGAGTGTTGGGGACATAACCAACTAGACCTATCCAAACCTCAAGCGCCGGCGGGAAAATGCTGGGGACAACGTCCAGTGTATGATCCATGCACTCATGACCTCATAATCCCGATTTGCGTAGGGCAACCATATTATGGATACGTTTATGAATTGCAGGAAATTGCCATCATTGTACATTCTTCCAAACTCTTGAGTGTGATTAATCAAAGACTTTGCAACAATTGACGATCTCCGCAACCGCTGAGAATGTGTTCAGTAGAATTCCATGGTCACGTTTATGAATTGAAGGTAGTTACTATTGTCACCACAGAGATCAGAAATAAAACAGTAAAAAACGGGTAACCAACTGGGGCCCGCCATCTTGGATTACTCAGGAGACAAACATTAAAGAGCGGGTACTACAACTTTTGACCCCAACTGTTTGTGCTGATACAGATAATAGTGGTGCCGCGCCCATACAGCTGTAAGTTGGGCCTGGATCCTGGTTATAATTTGGCCTGTTGCCCTGGCCCGATTCCAAAAGGAAATAGGGCCAGGTAACCACCAATTTTTTCAGGGTAAAATCGGGCTGAAAAACGTCAGTGCATGCTCAACCTTCCAAAAGGATTTCTTTTTTTTTTGCTTGGCATTTTGGTTTGTACTTTTAAATTTTAAATGGCGTTTTTACAAAACGAAGCTATCTAACGAGTCAGGCGGGACTTGGGTGCATTTTTAGCCTTTGAGATAAGACTTTGGTTAGTTTGCCAAGGGATGAAAAGTTGTTTCTGAAAGCGACTGAGTTTTTTACGCCTGCAAGATTGTACATAGCTTAGAATACTGCTTGCCGGACATTTTAGAGCTCAAGGACGATCTATTACTGAGTCAGGTATACTTTTTATTGTTGTCTAACTGATTTTCTTTTCGTGTTTTGTTGTTTTCGATGTCTGGTTCAATATGTGGACTTGGGATTTCTTAATTTTAATCGCGGGAAACGTCTGTTTTCCAAAGCTAGTTTTAATTCCTGCAAGTTTTTTGTTATGGATACGTTTTCCTTCACATTCAATCAGAAATGATACCAAAGAAAAAATGTATTTCCGTTGGAGCATACTTGAGTTCCATTAACAGGATATCCACAATTTATTTTATTAGTACAACTTTATGAAAGTGTATAAGATTCCCTGTCATCTGTGTTTCAATTTTATTTCTTTCAAAAGGAACGGATTTAAGAGTTAAGATAAAAATGCTTATCAAAGTGGGCCTAATCTTTGTTCAACTTGTTTGGCAAAGTAAGGAAAATATAATGTTTTAAAAGCTCTGTGTTTTTGAGAGAAATGTTTAGTTTACCGCGGAAAACTGTTTCAGCTAATGTGATGACAGATATTATTTATAGTTACCTGGCCCAATTTCCTTTGGAATTGAGCCAGGGAACAAGGCTCGTTATAGCGAAGCTAACTTGGAGCATTGGACTGTGTTTGGAAGTCATTTTTTGTTTGTGTCCCCAAAAAATGTCCCACGATGCAATTCAATCTGGTTATTACCGGATCTCTGGCTTAACTTTGCCAAATTTGTTATCAAATTGTCACACCAAAGCTCTCTATGGTGTGGTTTAATTTCCTATCATTGTTATTCCCTGTATTTGCGTTCAAGCGTTAAATGGCTCCATACAATTACTGAAAGAAATAAAAACGAAAATTTAAGACCCAATAACATGTCCAAAAATATTTTGGAAGAATAATACCAAATGCCAAATACAGGAAAACGGAGCAAATGCTTTAAAGAAATAATGAGCTTGAGAGCTTGTATACTTTTGAAAAAAATGCTATATTTAGAAAGCATTTCATGATTGTATCTTTATATTTATTAAGATAAAATAAACTTGTTTCCAAGCTGATCACTCACAACCCCTGGAGAGCAGCGCCTTCGGTGAGAACTGCTGACCTAGTTTATTACAGTCTCCTCAACACATTTTCGTTTTTAGAATCACGTGGATGGCTAGCAGGCAAACCTCTGGGAGATGAATGAATGTACCAAGATTAAAAGAATTTAATTAATACAACAACGAACATAGTCCGAAGACAAGTGGGAGTTATTATCGTGTACTCTCCGATGGTCGCCGATGTGTATGATCGTTTCTAAAATACTTGAACGACAAGTATCTATTTCGTAGCCTGGGTTTTATGTAATAGTTAAAATATGAGCTTACTTATCAAATGAACAAAAGAATGAAGCTTATTAGTATTCTTAACTTTGATAGAGAATACTAATAAATTTAATTAGTATTCTTAACTTTGACAAAGATCACTCATGTCCAACTGTTGATCTTTACTGAGATTTAAAAAGGTATACATGTGACTTGAATGCTCCGTTTTGATTGCTTGCTGCTCTCATTAATTATTCATCAATTTGATAAGGTATTAAATAATACTCTTTTGATTCACTTCCGTAGTTTTAGACCTCATTGTTGAGAGACTTCCTTCCCCATGATTTATGAAAATCTTTTGAGTACCAAGAGCAAATCAAAACTTTTATGACAAATCATGCTTCAGTTATGTCTAGTGTACCGCAAGGCTCGATTGTTGGACCTCCCTTATTTGTTATTTACATTAACGAATTTAAATCCGGATGACTCAACGTTACTCACTCGTTAATCTAACATTGATTAAATATGTAATTCGTTTATATATCCTTTCTATGTCTACATTGGCTAATCTAACTATATGGCCGAATTGCAGAAACATTGATACTTGCGTTGTTTGAAGCTTTGCATGGTGGAATAAGATTTTATTTGGAATTACTATCCCCTCTTTCAGTTCATCACTCTCTGAAGACGACCCAAATGTCCAGGCCGAAAGCTCAGAACTAACTAAACTGACTTGGTGTAAACTTGAAAAATTTAATAATTGCAAATAAAAACATTGATACTGTCTAAGAATTACGCAGCGATTAGCTAAACGACAATTTGGCGAAGTCCAATGTCTAATCTACCATGTTTCAGTCTACCCAAACTTTGGATTTAAGGATTTTGTACACGGTTTTACCGATTATTACGATGATAAACTCCGTTTCTGCAATTGGCCCTATGTCTGTAAATCATCCTAAAAGCTAAATAATTATAGGTGTTTCCTACAAATATTACAAGTATTTCCTACAAGTATTTCCTACAAGAGGTTAAACGTGATTCTCATACGTCTTAAGAACTTTCACTTAGATCGGTTACTTGCACATTAAATAAAGTCAAAAATTAAGTCAAAAATTAAATCAAAAATTTAGTAAAGTTGTCTTTGTTATACTGGATAATCCTATCAGCTACCAAAGGTGTTTTCTCTTGAGGTCTAGTAAGGACCACCCTCATGGGTCCAAAGTTACGACAGGAGGAAACCAGAAAATCCTGTAATGCACGGTAGAGACAACATTCTTCTCACATGTAATCCCGGTAACTTTAATCAGAAAACTCCATGCAAGGAGCCAAGAATCCGATGTAATGTTACATAAGTTTGTTGATGTGATGCCCACCGATCTCACTGATGGCTTGGGAGAGATTAAGGAATGCGGACTTTCTGGAAGGTTGTCAGCAAGAATAATCTCCTTGTTCAGTTGAGTAAATTACTGTGACACATGTACCACACTAGTATTGAGTGTTAGTTCTTTTCCATGACTTATCGAAGGAATATCAACACAAGCGCCTAGATAAATTCCCAAGGGTAAGCAGCATAAAGGTTAACGCCTAGTCGTACTGTGAAAGTCTGACGTTAAAACAATGAGCTTGAATAGATTTAATGTTGGGCGTTGAGTGACAGGAAGACCAGGCTTTAACGTTTAGGCCTAGTTTTCATATATCGCCGACGGTCGGCGATGATTTCCTAGTGCCACTGTCATTGATCATTGATAAGTAAAATCCTTTGTCTAATGAAAGTTATTTTCTCTTTCAATGATCACTGACAATGGTACATGAGAGCATCGCCGACCGTCGGCGATTTATGAGAACTATGCCTAATGCAACCGGGCCCAAATGTTGTATGGCATTTTCGTATAGGTCGTAACCTCTAAAATTTGGTCAATTTACGTTAGTAAATTTCTTTGGAGGGGAGCTATGCAAAAATAACAGAGCTCTTAAATAAAAGACCCTTTAGTGCAACGTTTGTAAATGATACCTTCTTTCCAGTATCTTATTCTTCTTGACGCTGACATTTTTTCATTAGTTCGACGGCTAAAAAATTACGTACAGCATGAATTTTTAATTATGACGCCGATAGGTGACTTTTGCCACTTGTTTGCACTTAATTCTCACAAAATTGGGAGGAAAACCCAATGAACTTTGAGGAGTCAACCACACTTCCTTTATTCCTTCAGTACAAGAGAAGAGATTCTAAAATTTTTAATACTTCTAAACATTATACTCAAGGCGTTTTATTCATAAATAATCTAATCTTTGGTTCTGTTCCCGTTTAAAACAGGGTGAATTAAGCAAACAGAATTAGTGTTACAACACACACATATATATAATTTTTTCAATTTTTATCGTTAAACAGAAATTTTAAAAGTCGTAAAATATGGCAGAAAATAGTACACAATCTCTGCTAATATTTTGCCGGTGTGTTTTGAAACGCAATAACTGTCGTGCGTTACAGTATATGAGCTAAGCAAACAGAATAAATATGAAAAGATGCATGTATATAATTTTTCAATTTTTTTTCGTTAAACAGAAGTTTTAAAAGTTCACTGAATTAACATATTGCAGAAAATTGGCGTACAATCTCTGCTAATATTTTGTTGGTGTATTTTTAAACGCAATATCTATTGTTACTGAAATTTTCAGTAAAATTCACCATAAAGAGCCGAAGGTAATGAGTAACAACTGACATAATTGAGGATAATTGTAATATTCGTGATATTGTGGGAAAGGTCGAACGTAATCTTCACTATGGTAACTATTGATAATTACACGATTTGTCACAATAATATCTCGTGTTTATGACAGCTTCTCTACAGAGATGCTCATAATTAAGCTAAGAATTATATTGAAGGTAAAAATTCTCATAAATAATGACCTTAAGGCAACTAGCTACATGTAATGTCCTACAAAACACATATCTGAACTTAGTGTAATGCTTCAGCTATTGAGTGACCAGGAGGAAAACGCAATCTCAAGAGGAATATCAAAGCCCAGCATAATATTTTTGCGAAAGCCATAAACTCGGACACAGAATTTTAAATCATAATATTTAATAAAGTTCTAAAGTTTCGTTGTTATCATCACAACATCTTCAGAGAATAACGAACGTGTGATTTTAAGTGTCCGAATCGATGGCTTCAGTAAAGATAGTGTAATGGTGTTTTATATGGGAGTATGATTAAAGCATTGAAGCCGCATTAAGCAAGTAAAAAGAGAAACTGTAGGTAGCCACCTATATGGCAGTGGCTGTTAAGTTGAAC
>JBAHVQ010160799.1:0-21984 GCA_036872915.1 Nanipora kamurai | reverse complement strand
ATCAAGCCGGATTTAGAAAAAAGAGTTCGACTCAGACATCCTTACTAAAAGTAACAAACAAATGGTATATGAATATGTACAAAGGTCTTATGACTGGTATTATTTTCCTGAATCTAAAGAACGCATTTGATACGGGTTAAAGAAACTAAAACACTTGGAGTTATTATCGACGATGAACTAAAATGGAAACCACATCTAGAAAGCATTGTTACTAAGGTATCCAAAGGGATAGGTATGATTAGACGTATGAAACAGTTTGTACCACAAAAAACTTTGATTTCCATATACAATGCAATTGTTTTGCCACACTTTGACTATTGGGATACTTGCAGTAATTATTTAATTGAAAAACTGCAAAAAATGCAAAATAGAGCTGTAAGAGTCATTACTGGCAAACCTGATGCTGTTAGATCTATTGACATAATAAGAGAATTAAACTGGATGCCACTGGTGGAGAGAAGGGAAGAAAACAAAGCTGTCTTTATGTACAAAATAAGAAGAGGGGAATATCCAGAAAGTATTTCCACCATATTGAATGTCGCATACAACCAAGAATACAACTTACGCAGTAATAAATTGAATTACGCACTAGAAAAACCTAAAACAAATTTTCTCAAGAAAAGCATAAGTTATTCTGGTGCGAAAACGTGGAATGATATGCCACCACATTTAAAGACAACAATATTTCCTTTAATCGATTCGGGGCTCTATTCTGAGACAGAAGCATGAGTGAACGAACTGACTATAATATAAGTGTATACGAATTATTCATTTATCTTTCTTAGTTATTGTAAATAGTTTTAATTGATTAATCTAATGCTATTGTATATAGTTTTTAACTTTTGTACATTTATGTAGTATCAATTTATACGGCTCCTTGGAAAGCAGACTATTCGTAGACTGAAGGATTACCGTATCCAAATAAGATTAATAATAATAATCATAATAAAAATCTGGACGGAGCGCGTATGGGGCGACCATGACGGGATGTTGTTTGGGGTCTGGAGTGGTTGTGATTCCCAGGCTCTGGCAAGCTTTGGAGGTTATCGTAGTTAGTTGTAACCTTGAATGTTTCCTGGGTTGGAAGTAAGTGGCGTCTGTTTCTTCGAACTACATTCCCCTTTTCATTCAAGACGAGATACGCTCGCGGTTCTTTACATTTCTTCACTATTTTTCCCACTCCTGTCACCATGTAATGGTTCTTTATGTTTTATTGAAAGCAGTATTAAGACACAGCAGTAACAGTACATTGGATGAACCTGTCGTTGCGCGTGCAACTATCCTGACAAGTACCCATACCTCACAAGGAAGTCACTGGGAGTGAGCTAGTATGCTACAGTTAGCAAATCGGGACGAATGGAAAGTATTGGCATCGTCAGTCACAAATTCTTGCGGAATACTGTACCGTGCAAAAACGCGACGAAGGCGGGGCTCCAACGTTGTTATCGTAATGTTCTTCATAATTTCTATTTCCGGATATCGGCTGCAGTAGTCCAAAAAGACCAGGCAAGGCTGACACAGCTTTACGAGTTCTTTCGCTTGCTTGGACATCTGTGGCCACTACACTTTGGAACGTAGACTAGCCTTCGTTTTCGCAATGCCTTGATGGCCCTGTTGGGCCAGCTCTAAAATTCTTCTTTGCAGGGAGTGAGGGATTACTACTCGCTCATTTCTCAGAAGGATGAGACTAGTCATTAGACATAGAGAACTCGTTCTCGTGACAAAAGAAGCTGGTGTGGTCTCCATTCCGTTTGCCCGATTCGAGCGATGAGATGACGGCGTGGAGTACCCTGTCGTGTCTTGTGGCTTGGTTTACTTCCTCGGTAGTGCAAGCACGAGGAAGTGAAGATGTGATTAGGGTGTTTATAATGTTAACGTCCGCTTTTTCACTTGGATTGATGTGAGCCCTTGGTGGAGTTGGGTGTCTTGAAAAGACGTCTGCTGGTTCTTTGGACCCGGCTCATACCGTAGTTGGAAGTTTAGGTACTGGATACATAAAGTCCATCGCTCAGTTCTTGGAGGTGGTCTGGACCCCGGCTTGTAAAGTCCAAACAGCAGCTTGTGGTCAGTGACGATTGTAAAACCAGGATCGTCACAGAGGTAGTGGTCAGACTTGAGGCAGCCAAATTTGACGCCAAGGGCTTCTCTTTCCAACTGACTATATCGTCGCTCAACGTCGTTAAGCGAGCGGCTGAAGTAGGCGATTGGGCGTGACTTTCTGTCGTCTTGAACTTGACAGAGTATGGCTCCCACTCCTACAGGTGAGGCATCCACACGGAGTTCAGTTTTGTGATTTCTGTTAGAAAAGACCAAGTACGAGTCGCTTGAGATACTTTCTTTAAGGGTTTCGAAGGTTTTCTTTTGCACGAGGTGTGGACCCAGGTGGCTTGATTTTGTGGTACGCGTGTGTGGCATGAACGTTGACGCCCGCACCAGAGTCAATGAGCAAGGTGGTTGGGATCTCGTTAAGAAGAGACATCGCAACTTTGTTGGTTTCGGGATGAGAGGGGTGAAGACAAAAAAGCTCATCTTCCTCACTGCTGCTCACATTGTCATAACGAGTAGGTCCGCTGTGCAGCTCGTTGATTTCCTGGGTGGGAGTCTCGGTGCTGCGACAAGCCTTTGCGAAATGATTTTTTTTCCATAGCGACAGCAGGTTTTACCCCGGGCCCATTCGCAAATACGGTGCTCTGGCTCTCCACACCAGTAACATGTGGTGACGACGGTTTCTGTGTTTGTTGTTCTTGTTGCGCGCGTTCGGCTCAGTCCTGCTTACTTCCTGGTCTTCCTTGGCTTCCGGTTGCTTCGAAGGGCGGAAAGTTCGGGCATGTTGACTTCTTCGGTTGTTTGGCTCGTCTGGTCATTTTCCATCGCTTTCGCGTACATTTCTGCGGCTTCGACTGAGCGGGGTATCTTGAGTGTTTCGGGCAAAGAAATGTTAGGGGTCTCCGGCAATTTTCGTCGGAGCTTAGAGGAGGCACAACAAGCTACAATTTGATTTCGTATCATGAGGTTTGTTCTTGGTATTCGTATGCGCTAGCTTTGATACGAAGTCTTGTGTGCCAAGAGTCAATCCCTTCATCCTCAACCTGAGTACATTCACATAACTGATACCTCTCGAATACGACGTTGTTCTGGGATGCAAAATACTGATTAAATTTTGTTACGAGAGTTTTAAAGTCCATGCCAGTGTCCGTAATATTGTCAACAATATCTTTAATTTCGCTCCCGGAACAGTGAAGTAAGATTGCTCGCTGTCTTGCAGCGTTTGCTATCCCCATTGCCGTGATAAATATCTGAACAGATTTTACGTACCTTTCCCAGCGACGTGCTACGCCGATTGGCTCAGAGTAGACATCAAATTTTGGTGGCGTAGCAAGGTCCATAGGGACGATTGCAGTGCTGGAGTGCGATTATTGTTCTGGACTGGAGACTGACTGTTCCTGTGTCCCAATGTTAGAAAATTGTTGGTCGTGTTGGTACGGGGGCGGGCTTTTGCCGACTACGCCAATGTGGTGTTCTTAATTCGCTTTATTGTGTATTAAGAAACGTACTCTACATACTGTAGAACCAGAATATCAATCCTCCTGTTTTTTCCTGCCCCTTCGTGCGCCCCAACGCGCACGTCAGCGGTTATGCTATAGATACCACAGATAACATGGCTTAATACAAAGTAGTCAGCATATATTTCATGAAGTATGAAACTGTAGTCATGACTGATCATTTAAAGGAAGTATTTTGTAATAATGAGCTATTATATTCAAAGAACTGTGGTGAATGAACTAAACGTTTCTTGTAGTGAAAAATGTACGGCAGATTTTAGTGCTATTCATATGAGCGCATTAGAAAAAAAAATGCACATCCAATTCCTTGTGTGGCAGAACTGAAAAACGAACAAGTCAAACAGAGAAATAAAACTGTTATTAAGTCGTGGGTCACTAGTGAAAGGGAGATTATTAATTGATATGTGGGGACACAGTTTGCGTTACAATATGACACGTTACGAATAATAATTTGCCCCTGCAACATGTGAAAATACTTGGCAAAATCGCTTTAATTTTCTTAAACTCTTAAAAATTTACAACTTGAAGTTCGGTTTCTTGCGGCGCTCGCAGGGGCGGATCCAGAGGGTAGCGAACGATGCTTGAGCATCAGTCAAACTTTGAAATTAAATACAGAAGCTTAATATATGTATTATGCAATTGTCTCAACAGTCTGGTTCGATAATATTAGTCATTAGTTAATTTCGCCTCAAATGATAACATGATACCGGTAAATTTATAAGTAAATTTATTAAATATTATCAGGAATTCAAGGGACTACTCTGTCTTAAATACACGCCCAAGTCCAGAGCAACGAAGGAAAGGGAGTTAATTAGGCCCGTAGCCAGCACGTGTGTGGCTATTTATGTCTGCTCAGTCACATTCATGTTTTTCAGTGTAGCTCAAATTTGGCGGTAGCTATTCTGATTAAGCATACGCAATCAATTTTTTTGCTGAGGGACACTTAAATATAGTGATGAAATATGACCCCTTAGCAACACCACCGTCGTTCTTTGGAGTCACCTGGAACGATTTTGCATAAATTAATAGGGTCGAGAAGACAAAAGGTTCACATTTCAGTCAGCTGTTGGTTCTAAATTTCCTGCTCTACCAAGTGTTACAGTTGTTACCATTAGAATAGCGTTCACTACTAGCTTTGCCTATGTAAGTACACTATTGTTTGGTCTAAAGCGGCAATATTTGAATCATATGCTGAGTCAATGTTGGAGTAGTAAGTAATATGAGGGATTGTTTTTTGGTGTTGGAGCCTGGCACTAGTCTTGAACCAATCAGGATTGAGTATTTTTAAATTTTTGAAAATGGACCAATCATCGTTGAGCAATTAGCATAATTTCCAAGGGGGTGGAAAAAATGCGTTGTATTGAAAATATTGTATCTTTTGTATTTGTAGTTTTTGGGGTTTGGGGGGATGTTTTGGGTTTGTGTAGGGGTAGTTGTAGGTGTGAGGAGGATGATCAGGGATCATTCATGGATTTTTTGTAAGTGGGGTCGAAAAAAGATGGCGTCGTGTTTGAAAATATTGTATTTTGGGTCATCTTTTTAGTAAAGTAAATGGTTTGAACCTGGGAGAATCATGTTTATGGAAGTTGATCGTCCAGGTTAGTCTAGCCTTGAGAAAGACTGTTGCTAGAAGTGACTGACGTTTCGACAGCCTTAGCGGCTTTCATCTTCTTTCATCTTTTGACTCTGAAGATGAAAGCCGCTAAGGCTGTCGAAACGTCAGTGCCTTCTACCCGGTCGCACTAATTACCATCAAAAACCGTCAAAAGCCGTCAAAAGCCGTCAAAACCCGTAAAAACCGTCAAAAGATCGTCAAACGCATTTAAAGCCGTCAATGTAGTTCAGAATCTCTTGATAAAAGATATTATCAATTAAATTCTAATGTGGCTGTAAGTGAAGGTAAGAAATCTGAAATTGAATGCTTTACTTCTGACACTTAGTCTTTAGCGCTACGTATGGCCAGGGTATAGCGTGCGCCTTTACCCGTTTGTATTGGCATTTAGAGCGTGATTTTGTATAGGAACACAAATGTGATAGCCGATATATATGTGTATAATAATAAATGTGCATAAAATATTTAATTCATTAATACCACTGTACGCGTCAGCAAAATGATGCGTACAGTGGTATTAAAAATTAATACCATTGTACGCGCAGCCTCATGGGAAATAGAATTTAATACTGACGTGATTAGCCAATCAGGAACAAGAAAACTTATATGAAATGGTATTATAAATACTGTATAATTAACTAATTCAAACAAATTTACAAAATAAACTTTCAACTGTAAGAAGTAACTGCAAGACACATTGGATATTACCGAGTAGTAATATCAGTCATATAAAGTCACTTTTGTTCAGCCTTGACTTTCTTTACTTTTTGTGTTTTTGTTCTTTCACTTCAAACGCGTTTCCGCTGTCCACGTTTCCTTGCAATTGATGGAGTTAAGGGTATCCTTCGTTTACCACCTGTTGAAATTGTGTATTTGTTTTTCTTTCCAGTCGAGATAGAAAGAAATTTTTTAAAGTAAGCATTTTTTCTCATCTTCTGTTTTCTGACACCAGATAGCATTAGACAACGCAAACGATTTTAATGCAGGTCGCGTCTATTTAAAACTGTCGAATTTGCACTGAAAATGCCATCTTGGTACTGTGAATAAAATTTATTTTTACATTCAGTGGCATATTTTATTTAGTTAAGTATTAGAGTGCTATATTATAGAATTATATCTTATGTTGCTATATGTTTTGACGGTCTTTTGACGGCTTTTGACGGCTTTTGACAGCTTTTGACGGTTTTTGACGGTTTTTGGCGGGTTTTGACGGCAATTAGTGCGACCCCTTCTACCAACCATCTTTCTCAAGACTACACTAACCTGGACGATCAACTTCCACAAACATGTCATTTTTTTAATGTTGGGACTTTGGGGATTGGTTGAGTGAATTGGTAAGACTCGTATGTATTTGGGCGGAAACCATTTATTTTCTACATTTCTTTAGCTTATTACACGACTTTCAGTTTATTTTTACAAATGTTTTTTGTTAGTTTTTTCCCAAATTTTTGGCGCTTAGTCGCACCTATTGCAAAGCAAAACGAAAACACATCAATATATATTTGTTTTCGCATTACTTTGTATCGTGTTCCAGAAATATTTTTTATGCGATAGCAACGAATATCCGTAGAGGGATCAAGTTTGATTGGTTCGACGTTGATGTTTTTTGACAAGAACCTATTATCTATGTAGTTCAGTTTCGGGCGTCCATTGATAAAACAACAGCTATAGAGAACTGAACACTATATAGTAGTTAGTAATATTAAGGACACTTTTTTCGTGTGTGGGTTTGGACCCGAGTGATTGACCAATCAGAGGCCGAAATATTAATTTATTCATGAATGAACCAATCTGTTGCAGCAATTTGCATAACTTCCAGGGGGTTTGAATAAATTATGGCGGCCGTGTATGAAATATTGTATTTTTTGGTATGTTGGGGGAGTTCATGGGGTGTGGGATGATGTGGGGGAGGGAGTGTGTCGGGGGACGTCATGGGTTGGGAGAGGGTGTGTGCCCCAACTTGGGATGGGACTTGTAGATCGGACGGTTTATTTTGTGGCGTTGGCTCCAAACCAAAAAGGTTTGAAGTCAACCTCACCGGTTTTTTTATGTTTTTGGGTTCTTTTTTTATCGTGATTGTTTTGCAACGTCTATTGTGGGATGTTTTATCCTACACATGCTCCAAAAGATTTGTCAAGTGTGGGGATTGAACCCACGTGTAATGGATCACATTAGATCTTAAGTCTAACGCCTTTACCACTCGACCATCTTTACACAACATATCAGACACTATATTTTTTGGTTGAATTTAATTTTTATTGAGCATTTTAGTGTTATTTACAGTTTTTTTGACTCTTTTTCAGCTTTTTCCAGCTTTTTCCACCTTTTGTTTTGACCTTTTTTAGCTTTTGAGACGTAAAAAAATGGATTTAACCCAAATTACCAAGTTTTTTTTTGATTTTAGGGACAAGGAACGTGGAAGTTTAGGTCGTCAAACAAACTCCTTGCCATAAATCAACGTACTCTTTTGAACAATCCTGCTTTGAAAACACGGTCTGCAACCTTTACACCACATGTATTTCAATAACTTTTCGTCAACCAACTTCCTTCTATTACCCAGACAAGAATGACAAAAAACCATTCAATTCCACACCAGGAGCAACATTTCCACAGCTCACCTGATGTGTCTGTATCACACAATTCACATCTCATCTTTGTTGCGTTCAGATCTAAAACCTACCAAATATTCCTTTTAACAAGTCCTACTTATATAAAGAATACTTAGAGAGTAAAGATTTGAATATATTGTTCTTCAGATGATATGTCATCTAACTAAGAGTGGAAATTCTTGTTTAATATTTTTTCCTGTTTTTGTACCTTATCCATGTTGAGTCAAATGTCCATGATTTTTTATGAAGAGTTAGCAAGGAACCTTGAATGATATAAAAAAAGAATTTAATCAAAATTTCCATATTCTTGTGAGCAAATCGCAAGCAACTTGAAAGTTTTGAATAAACTTTTCTTTTGTCACTATCCTTTTCTTCTTTGATTCATCCATGTTTCCAGACATTTGCCCAAAACTTGAAGTGAAAAAATGGATTTAACCCAAATTCCCACATTTCTTGGAGAATAAAATCACAAGGAACGTGGAAGTTTCGGTCAAATCATTATTCCCTTTACATTCTTAACAAAGCAAGACAAATTCAGACAACTCACGCGTTAAAAGATTTCCACTCTTGATCCATTTCCTGTTGAAGTATATTTAGCAAAACGACTAGATAAGAAAGGTATTTTTTTAAAAAAACACCCTTTCTTTCTGTAAAAATACAGTATTTTTTCCTTCTTATTCTTTTGTTTAAAAAATTCCACACGTTTCATACAACTTTATTCAAGAAAAAGATGGACAAAACGTGATGAATTAAATAACATTGACTTTTTTGAGTCTAGATCCTTTTCCAGAAGGGTATCATTGAGTACACCAATGATTGTCACAAACAAACTATACGTGATTTCATAAACAAAGCAGGTAAAGAATTGTTCGAGACAACAACATATGTATTTTTTTATTCATTCAGTTCTTTAAGTTGTTTACATTGATTTTCAATATATTGAATAGCTAATTTAAAAATATTTTCTTCTGTTAAAGGGCATACCCCCACATGCAAATCTTCGGATACATGCATTGCTAACTCATCAATGATTTGTCTACGTTCATTTGTGATTTCCATTTGCGTGCATTTCGTTCTTTACGACTTTCCTGTCTTCGAATTTCATGTTCAAGACTTGGAATTAGTTCATCTGTTAAAAAGACAATCCAGTTGTCGACATTGTAAATGTTTTACTTGTTGATCTAATCTTTGAATATATAACATACTCATTTCTAAAATAGAGACTTCAACTAACACATTTTTAGTGGATAAATGTGTTCAAGCTTTAAGATCCTGCGGTAGCTAATCATAGAGTTTGTAAACAAGTTGTCTACGATATTGCTTATGAGTATGTTCTTTTGAATTTCTCATTACTCTTCTAGTTTCTTTTAATATATCTTCGTCAACATATTCGGTTGATGAGCTAAAAAACAAGAAATCTATTTTTTGATCTTTGAATTGATTGTTTCATCGATCCATTTTTTAAATTGAGCATCATTTTTTCCCCATATTTTTGGTTTTTCTGGATCACAATTCTTTGAGTCATAATCTTCGTGAAGGTGAACAATGGTTTCAATATGATTGATCAGCCTCACCAATTTTATGACAAAAAGACTGTTTTTTGTGTACCTTGTAGAGTATAAAAAACCTTAATCACCATTCCTGTGTTGTACTTTATGATAGTAAAAGTAAAACACAGAAAAGTTGAAAAAAAATTTTATTTTATAATATAGATTTTATATTATATATAAGAAATATATCTTGTACTGCACGTGCATGATTGACTACAATTTGCCAAGGTTTGATTTGACGCACATTTCCTACACTATATTTATGAATAGTATAGGCCTTCACAGTCATCAATATCAGAGGATGCGTAGAATCACGAGGACGCAATGTCACTTGTTTGAGGTCGGGATTTGCATCTGACTCAACTTTGATAATTGTAAATTCCAAATCACGGGTAATACTAGTGAATAAATGATGAATAAATCTATTTTTATTTTCTTATCCATTAACGTTTTAATGATCATATTCTATTTTAAGTTCGTAAGTATATTTTACAATAATTTGCCAGGGTTTAATCTGACAATAACTTCCTACACAATATTTATTGACAGAATAGGCTTTTAAGTCAACGATGATATCGGATGAGTAGATTCACGGGGTACCATGGTGACAAGGTTGATGTCGGTTCATTGGCATCAGGTTTAACTTCGGTAATTATAAAGTCAAAACTTCCAGAACTATCGAGTAAAAGATTGAGGTAAATCAATTTCAAAAATATTTTCTGATAAATTAATTTTTACTTTTTTATCAAGAGCAGATTTATCCAAAGGAAGACGTGGAAAAACCTTGACATAAATATGTTTTTTTAAGTTTGAGTTGTAAGTGGATAAAATAACTTCATGCTGATCATTTTGATTATTTATTTTATAAACAATTAAATCACCTGAATATAAATAATATAAATCACGTAACGTTACATGGTAAGGATTATATTGACTCACTACAAAAAATAAAATAAATCATTATATAAGACAAGAAGAAATACATTTTGAATTTTTTTCATAGCAAGAGTAGCACAGGTCAACTCCAGTGACATGACAACGTGAACATAATTTATTCAGTATGTTTTTTTGAGTGTAACATTCATTACATGTTTTAAAATTTTGTATATATCGAACTATAGTAAGGCGTAATGATATTTGTAAGTGGTGTGGAATAGATAGAGAAGAAATATAGGGAATAATATGAGTAAAATAGACACGTGATAATAATTTTGTGGAATAGATACTACATTTCCCACATTGACAATTTTTGTATTTTTCATCAAGTAAATTTAAGCAAACCACTAAAGGTTCCCAAAAATTAAAAAAAGAATAAAAATAAATTATTTATTTACATAATTGTTTATTTTTTAATAGTTTTTTTTAAATTTTTTTATTGAGATAAGGTAAGAATGTGGTATAAAGTTCCGTATGACCAATTAGACTTGTAGACAAAGACTCATCCAATGAACATCCAATGGTCATTTTAAATTTTTGTTGAACATTGCACAAATAAGGTAGGAGAGGAACAAATTCAAAATTATCTAGGACATGACCAGTCTTGGGATGTACTTCATATTGTTCGATAACCATAATATAAAAATCTAAAGTCATATTATAACAAGGTTCCATAGGGTGTTTCCATTTCTCTAATCGATATTGCTCAGCCTGTTTGGGATAGGAATATACCCAAGGGTATATAACTTTCCAAATCCACATAAAGATTTGCATTCCTCAACAAAAATTGACCCATAACATTGACTGTCACTTTACAAGTCGAAGCAACCATTACGTTGGACTTGTCGTTGTGCCGTACATAAACAACTTCCTTCGCATACATGCAGACAATACTCCACTGGGTTGTATTAAGGCATAAACATTTTAGATAGCCCACCATACCTGCACATGTTTTCATTTCTCTCAACTTTTAAAATATTTCAACCCAACAAAAGATAATGCTAAAAAAACATAAGATTATTTTTTGTTTTATTTTAAAATTTTTTAGAAATTGTCCTATCTATAGAATAGAAGAAATATCTTTTTCTTACTTATCTTTTTTTTGAAATCTTCATCCCAGAGCGCAAGAGTTTTGAATCTAAGTTTTTTTTTTCTTCTTTCCAACAGCAATATCATTTGTTAACTGATGTCTTGCTTACAAAAGTGAATAATTTTATAATAGCAGAGGACTAATGACGTAGCTAGCTAGAGCTAGCGTGTCAAGTGTTTTTTTCCTGGTATTGTGCGTAGCTAGCTAGAGCTAGCGTGTCAAGTAGCTTTTTTCCTGGTATTGTGCCTAGGTAGCTAGTGTGTCAAGTGTTTTTCCTGGTATTGCGCGTAGCTAGCTAGAGCTAGCGTGTCAAGTAGCTTTTTCCTGGTGTTGTGCCTAGCCAGCTAGCATGTCAAATGTTTTTCCTGGTATTGTGAGTAGCTAGCGTGTCAAGTATTATGAATATATTTATATGTATTTATTGTATATATATATATATTTATATGAATATATTTGTGTTGTTAACGCAAGTTTTTTATTGTCAACTGAAATTGTGATCATCGAACTTGTATTGAATAAAAAAATAAATATCATTGGGTTTCTTTTCATTTTTGGTTTTCCTTCTTGGACTTTTGCTGCAAATTATTCGTGTACCGAGGATCATTGTATATTTGTGGAACAAAATCAATGGTCTTGTATTTCCTGTGCCCAATACCCTCCTGGTTACGGGTTAATGCCTTTGTGTGGCATCCAGATGTATGGTGGCCTATTGCTGCCACACAGAGTTTTTGTTTGTTTTTTATAATTAAAAACAAATTGAAAAAGCAAAGTGAAATGAAAATATAAACTTAAAAGCGTTCTAAAAACAATTTTAAAACGTATTTTAAAGTAAAAATAAAAGTAAAATGAAACACAAAATTCGTTTTAAAATCAAATTGAAAGTAAATTAAAATACCTCATGGCCTATTGCTGCCACTGTGTCCCAGCATGCATTGTCATCTCGTGGGTTATCACGCTTTTAAATTATTCCGGGGTCTGGGTCTGCTTGGGTTGAGAAGCCTAATGGCGGTAAATTTGTTTTATGATGATGCTTGGAAAGGTGATGTCGGACTACAAGAAAAACTAAAACAGTATGTCAAAGAAAGGTTGAAGCGCAAAGAAATATTAAGTTTCATGGAAAGAGATTTTTTGGAGTACAACTGGAGTATTCGTACCTTGGACAGGAGGCTCAGGCACTTCGGTGTATATTACAGTGACCAAAACGTCACCGTACAACAAGTGAGAGGCTGTCGCTAAAGAGCTTGATGGCCCTGGAAAGCTCTTAGGGTACCCGGCTATGCATAAAAAGATTCGTTTAGAGCATGATTTAATGGTGCCACGCAACAAGGTTTACGCGACTATGTACGACTTGGATCCGGAAGAGTTGGAACGTCAAGCGGTTGCTGGTAAGGTCACGAAGCCCAAAGAATGTTTCACATCAATTGGGACTAATTGGGTGCACTCGCTCGATGATCACGATAAACTTATGGGTTTTCAAAACTGGACGTTCCCTATTGCCATCTATGGATGTCTCGACTCCACCAGCTGAAAAGTCTTATGGCTAAAAGTGTGGGTAAGCAACAGCAAACCTGAACTGATAGCCCGTTGGTACTTTGATTACCTTTACGAGAGCAGGATTATTGCAGCTTATCTTCGACTGGGTAAAGGAACCGAAACTGGCACGATGGCCACAATCCACGCTTTTTTAAGAAGAAACCACGGGGATACACACCCATGTGAAACTGTTCTGTACGTACCATCAGCATCCAATCGGGTAAGAATATTGTAGACAACTACAATACATTCATTAATGCCAAGTTTTCGTTCGTACAGGTATTTCTGGGCATTTGCTACCACTTATTATCTTTGCTGGTTACTGTAGATAGAAAGATGGTGGAAAGAAATACACAAAAGACTGGAAATGTATTTCAAGAATCGTATGAATTGGTTGAAGGAGCAACATCACTATGACCCAACAAATGAAACAGACAGGTATGCAAAATATATAGTACAGTAAAGACATACCATCTACAAGCCTTTATAGGGTGCCTTGTAATTCTGGGGGTTGTTGTTATTGTTATGATTATTACCATTATCATTGTTGTTGTTGTTTTTATTATTTACCAAAATATCATATACAAATTAGGTAACAACAAATTTTTTATTAAGAAAAGACAAACCAGAAAACTCAAATGAATTTTTAAATTATAAACATTAGACAAGATATCAAAGTTGATCTTGTAGTCAACCCACTGCTGGCCATGGCAGTCAAAAAAGACCAGTGTACTTTTAATTGTAAAATACTTTACTTGGTAATGTGAGTCCCTTAAAACTGGAGACCAAGATAGTGCCATGTCACAGTAACTAATGACTTGAGCAAGTAAGCATGTACTTCTGTTTGGTGTAAACTTTTGTTGGTTTTTTTTTGTAGAATGTTATTGGCTTATGTGATGATCCTGTTGATGTAAAGAGAATTAGATACCTTTGTAAATAGTGTTTGGAATACACACAGAATTCGTAAACAACGGATTAAAAGAATGTGGTAATATTTTTCTTTCAAATGGTTGTAATTTCACTAAAGCACATTATTTGAGTAAAGAAGGTGAACCTTTAATTTATGGCAGTGTTACAGACTTTCAGGTATTTTAATTAAGCTCACAGAGCCAGCTGTGCAAAAGCCAGCTTAAAATGTGCTACTGTAGTAGGGCGATTCTGCCAAATTGTCACACACATGGCACTCTAAATTTGTGTTAATACAGAAAAAAGATAAATAAAAATGTTATGCTACCTATGGCTGGTTATAGAAGGTACCTTTGAATGAGTAAATAAGTTTGTTGGAGGAAAAGATTTAAAAAGGGAGAAACTCAGCATGTCACACATGTGATGAGTGAATCACCTAGTAAAGGACCTTCTTAGATTCTAGGGTTAGAGTTCTCAAAACAAAACTAGAGCTATAAGAAACAAAACAATTTCATAGTATGGGTCTAGTCCTTTTTTATTTTGCTTTTTTTGTATCTTTATGCAGTGTAGTGCAACATAGAAAATAACAACACTGCCTTCACAACACCCTATTTTCATGCTGTGAAATTTATACACTCATGTTTACTGTATTAGTTACTCATGACACACATAATTTATTACTTGATAGGATTTCTAGTGGCTGAAGATCAATTAGAAGAGGTAGCCAGACATTCTCGGGTGCTAGATGTTGACTGTGATTTTTTAATACCCAAATTTTGATAAGAGTGTCAACAGTATATTGCTGACCCTGATGGTGTTGAACCAAATGAGTGCAAGGATGCATACCCATTTCTGAAACAACATGTTAATATGAACTGTTGACAATCACACTTCATTTTTATCCGAATGATTTTTTGTCTATGGAGTTAAAATTTATTACAATTTTGATCTTACCAGATAACTTCAACTGGATGTAAATATGCATGAATAATTTTGCATTCAACTGACTTTTCTATAAAAGAACAAAGTATTGCAGTAGTAACCTAAGGCTTTTAAGCAGTAACAACAAAAACAAGCTCCCTTCTCATCACCAAATGCATTCACTTAAATCACAAATAATTTTGAACAGGGCTTGATAAATTATGGCAGCATGCTGTCGACATTTTATTTGATTGAAGAACTGTTTTAAAAACAAGAGCTTCAATGTCATTAACAGTTCTTGAAGAAAATTACAAGTTAGGGGCTGTTCACATGAGCCGGGATCCCGCCTCATATATCATTTCTATATCTTTTTCTGATTGCATTCACATGGGAACCGGGCTAGCCCGGTTTGCCGAGATCTCGCTTGAGCGAGCCGGGATCTCGGCATTGCCGGGCTCATGTGAAACCATCAAGCGGGCCAGCCCGGCAAGCCGGGCTGGAAATCGTGTTACAGCGCATCCTCGATTCCACCTCGCGGTTTGTTGATTTCAAAATGGCAGACAGACAGAAAAAGAAGAATTTTCGCTGGTCAACAGAAATGGCAGAGAACCTGATTAACTGTATATCGTCGTATAAAAGCAGTATGGAATACCGTAGCTTGAATTTCGATGCTGATAAGCCAGCACAATACAAGTATTTACGGGTTAAAACGGCAAAGTTATATGTCGAGCAAGACGAAGCTTTATTTGGCCTTGTTTCTCCCACCATACCAAGTGAAAATATTGAGGAATTAAGCGAAGAGGAAAAAGCACAGCTAAAGAAAAAAGAAGCGCGTGAAAATAAGCTTATTGCCAGCGAATATAACCGTGTAGTGGAAAAAGTTAAAGAGATACGGAAAAGTTTTTCCAAAGCAGTTGTCTTAGGTACCCGAAGTGGATGTGGTAAACTTGTTTTTGAATTTTATGATAAATTGATAACAGGCTCAGCTAACACTGAACCACTTTCCTTTGGAATTAGTTCCCAAAGATTAAATAATGAAGGTGATGGGCAAAGTGATTCAGATTTGGATAATGATATTTCTGATTCAGGAAATAATGCAACTGCAAGTGATGCTCTGAAAAGAAAGTCAAGTGACAACAATGTCCCCAAGCTTATTGACAATAAGCGTAAACATCTAGAAAAGAGCTTATCTGCAGCAGAGCGGGATAAAATTCTTATCAATGAGGCAAAAGAGGATAAAGAAGTTCGCCAAAAATTTACAGCAGTAATGAAAGAATCCAATGAATGCTTTTTAACAGCTGTGGAGTGCATGAGCAAATCTATGTGTGAAGTGGGAGCTGGGATCAGTCGCTCATTGGAAATGCTTGCTCGTGTAGCATCTACAGCCCAATCAAACCCACATCACCCAGTTAACCAGAATCATTTTTACCAAATTTGCACCCTACATATCCACAAACACCATATTCAGCTTACCAGTCAATGTATCCTGGTGCAAATGCCACAGATCTTACAAGTGCAACAGGTGCACAAAATTCTTTTGATGAAAACAACTTTTTAAATTTAAACTAAACTGAAAACAATTTAACAGTAGGGATTCCTACCATTGGTGTAGAAAAACTTTCCAAAATTCTTTCACAAATATTGCCATTATGTACATTTATTGTTGACTGGTAATAATGTCTTATGACCCATTTGACAAAATTGTGTTAAAGGTTAGCTTGTTAGTTTTCATATTTTGTTATAGTTTACATATATAGACATAAACATGTTTCTATATGTTTTTGTTGCCACTTGAAAATACATAGACCTAACTGGCTAACATTGTTCATACCCAATTCACAATGTCAGATAATTCAAATGCCTAGTTACCATCGTTCAAGCATGAAATAAAACAAAGGGTGCCCGCCCTTAGGGTTATTTACCCAAGTGAATAACTCTTGCATATAATTCTGATGCTTAGTTACCTTTGTCCTTCTGTAGACTGGAACAATGGTAACTAGGCAATTAAATTATCTGAAATTGTGAACTGGGTATAAACAATGTTAGCTGATTATGTCTATTATGAGACTGGTTTTACAAAATTAATTGCATATGAGTTAATGTATCTACTGTTTGTTCGATGATCAAACTGGATTTGTTGTATATTTACATTGTTTGCTGAACATATTGCAATATGTTTATGTCAGTCAGTTCCATCTGCACCCATTCCCCCACCAGATTAAGATGATTTAAAAAAATTGGCTTTGCAAACAGCTGAAAATGTAATAGCACATCTAATAATGTATGAAAATATTTATTTTCGTGAGAATATTCTAAATCTCCAAGACAGAGCAGTTGCTGTTTCAAATGCTAACCCTGACTTCAGAAAATATGGTCAGTACCAAGGGTTTTCTGGGTCATGAATAGAACTGACTGATAGAACTATTTTCTTTTAAAAAGTAAAGTTTATTTAGCAAATAAAATATCAACTCAAAACCAGAATTGTAGTGTCTATATATATGAATAATTAGCTCATTGTGTTAAATGATCAGGAAGACAGGTGCGAATGTAAGAGGTTAAAATCTTGCAGATAATGTCACCTTCGTCACTATTTGCCGAATAAACTGGGTCAGGTAAGTTTCTGTGCTCTTCTTCACTTGCTTTTATTATTTCGACTTGCTTTTTTATTAGTTCCTGGTCTACATCTGTTTTGTGCTGCTCACAGAAATTATGCAGTGTAAAACAAGGATAAATAACTGCAGGAATTATGTTTAACTTTAAGTCCATTTTTCTTGCCAGGATTGACCATCTTGCCTTGAGTCGTCCAAAGGCACACTCGATTGGGTTTCTTGCTGACCTAAGCATCTGATTAAATACAACCTGTTCATTGTTTTTGCAGCTTTCATATTCCTTTAAACAGAATGGCGTTAATGGGTATGCTGGGTCACCTGTTAGGTAGTTTGGCACAAGGTTACAACGAGGAACAACAGACTGAAAAATTCCAGGCAGGTTGCCACCTTGCAGCCTGTGGTTTATAGATGAATTAGCAAAGACTTTAGCATCATGCACACTCCCTGGCCACAGACACTCAACATCCATGAATAAACCTTTATAATCACAAACAGCTTGAACATTAATTGAATAAAACTGCTTGTAACAAAAATAATCCTGAGAGTTTTTAATAGGGCGTCGGATTGGTATGTGCGTGCCGTCTATGCAACCGAATGCCTGAATCATACCAAATTTTGCTTCAAATTCTGAAACTTTTTTCTCATTTCCTGTTGATCTTGTGGCAAGCAAATGTACTTTGGTCCTACGTTCTTTGAAATTGCCGTACACACTTCAGCAACGACCACAGAAACAGTGTTCAATGCAATACCAAATGTGTTGGCAGTCATTTCAAGAGAACCGGTATCCTTAAGATAATACAAAGTCACTGCAAGTTTTTTCTCCGTTGGCTATACTCTGTTATTTGTTGACGAAGGATTTGGCGAAATGTGAGGACGTAGTTCTTCAGCGAGATCCATAAACGCCTGTCTCTTTGGTCGGAAATTTTTCTTCCAGGTTTCTTCAGGAGCCGCTCCATCGATCATATTTTGCCACCATTGTTCAGTTCTGCCGAGTCGAACCCAAAACCGTTTCTTTAGCCTATTCAGTCGTCTTTGTCGGGAATGTTTTACATAAATTTGCCAAGCCAAAAGAATTCCATGAAACTGAAAAATTAACGACAACAGTCCTCCAAATGCTGCTGCGATCGTCGGTAGTAACATTGCAGTAATGTAAACACAATTTCCAATTTCCCGCGAATGCGCTCAGAAATTAATTATCGAACGCTTGCCGGGCAAGCCCGTCCCATGTGAAACCATCAAGCGGGCCGGCCAGGCTCATGTGAACAGCCCCTAATTCATTTTAAATCAACATCTGATAACTTCGCACAAATCTGTAGAGCCACAACTTGTTGCATTACATTAACAAACAAGTAATGGTAGGTATAGCATAATTTATCGGTAGCCTACTGCACATATGACTAATAATTGTTCTCAATCTATTTCATGCACATGTGTTGTTAGTTCCTCCAATCCCAAGTATCTGCAAAATCTGTTGCACTTGTGATGCTCTACAAATGTGTTAATGGCAGCGACTGTTAAATTACCAGTAGTAAACAGATATTCACCTTGAGAAACCAACTCCTTAGATGTGATCTCTGGGTCAAACAGGGTGTAGCCACTTCCTTGCATGTCAATAACCATTAGCTGATTATTAGATCTAACATATGAAAAGTGTGCCAGGCTTTCAGCCTTTTTGGTAGGTTTAGATTGAGGCTTGCAGATAGAACCATTATTGTTGATTAGCTTGGTAAAATCACCATCAACATATTGCTCAACTGTTACAAACTCTTCATTTTCTGTCTTACCAAGGTAAAGCTCCTTATATCTCAGAGTTTCTCCATAAGCATCTGAAACTTTCTTCTTACACAGGTCTAGAGATAGTTGCTCCGCAAAGTTTTCTGCTAGGAGATGCATTTGCATAACTTTTTTGGTATGCTGCTCTTCAGTTTGACCAGTTTTCTTAATTACATCCAGTGTTTCTGGTAGATAACGCTTTACAACCCACTTTGATTTTCTAAATTTTTGATGAGCAGTCGTTGCCATGAAAGCTTCTCGAAAGCCACCCTTGCCCAATGGTTCTTTTTGTACAACAAATTCTACTGACATTGGGATCTTAGACCACGCTGTTTGTGTAATGTCAAATGAATACAAATCAATCAGAGTAGTAGACTTGTCACTGGCCACTTTCCCCAGCTTCATCGTATCAACCACAGATAAACTTTTCGAAACTTGTTGACCGGAGCTCTGGCCATGAACCATGAGAAGTTGGTAAACATCTTTTTTTTTGCAATTGGACTTATGCTACAAAAGCTAGACGATGAAGCTTCGGTTTCTTGCATTTGGATGCTTTGAACTTGTATACCTTCTATAAATCTTATATGTACAACCTTGAAATCAGGAGTCTGGTCAATTGAACTACATGACGGTCCTTGCTCCCCAGCTAAGATATCACAGCACATGTTAGTCCCAATTCGAGAAGCAAAATGTTTTAAGCACAACTGCTTTAATATTTTCAAAAGTTACCTCCTCCTATTTGTATGGCACAAACTCCCTTGGGCCCAGACGTGAGTACTTTTGCGCTTTACCGCTAACCTCAGACAATAATCTCTGGACAATAAATACTTTTTTCGCCAGAATGCATTTTCCCAGTGCGCTTTCCCTTTGTTATTATTCAATCGCTTATCTTTCATCTCAGTCATAAGACGCTTCCACTCAGAAGCCATATTGTAGATAATTTGATATGCAATGTATGCTGGGATACAGTGGCAGCAATAGGCCATGAGGTATTTTAAATTAATTTTAATTCGATTTTAAAACGAATTTTGTGTTTCATTTTACTTTTATTTTTACTTTAAAATACGTTTTAAAATTATTTTTAGAACACTTTTAAGTTTATTTTTATTTTCATTTCACTTTGCTTTTACAATTTGTTTTTAATTATAAAAAAACAAACAAAAATTCTGTGTGGCAGCAATAGGCCACCATACAGATGACCGTCATGGATGAAATTCAATGTTACTCGTGTGTGGATGGGGTGAGGTATAACCAGTTTTTTGAGACACAACTGTGCCACAATTGTTCCACGTGTTGAGTATCAGCATAAAAAACAAGTTGCATTTCTTCGACGTATTGATCTAATTCATTTTTATCCATGCCAATTTGTACATAATATCTACCTCATTTAAAATTTTTGATATTATGTTCGATGGCTTTGACAAGAATAGAATATATAATGCATTGTTTGGATAACTTGCTGCTGGATATTTGATGAAATAAAGATTTTATTTCTTTGCTTTTATGAAAAAGGACATATTGGTTATTATTGGGACTTGATTGTATATAAGGTACCCCAGCAGCACAGAGTGCTGCTTCTCCATTGACTGTATCACTAGCTACCTGAAGATCAGGATCTCTGGTTTTTTGATAATAAAATGTTTGATGTACTAAAAGTATTTTATTTGACATGCTTGAATGTTAGACTGATGACCTAGTACATGTGTAGGATTTCAAAAAACAAAACACTTGAAATTAATCCAAAATAGATGTATTCTTTATCCTGTTTATGAATGAATAATATTGACACGACAAAGTTTGACAATTTAAATACCCGGTTGAAGAAACACATGACATGGTTTTTAACCCAACACGTCAGCTTAAAAAGTTTTTGAAGTGGATCACATGATAGGGTAAAAAAAACAAAGTACTTAAAACATCATTCCTAATTCATAATGATTCAAATCTCCCCAATAAGCATTACCATAAGTGGTAAAGAGTTCTTCGTGAGGTTGTATGTCTGTTTCTGCAAAGACTCTAAATTGATGCGATCTTGTATGAAAGAAACGTTTGTTTTGCGATCGGTATTATGAACATCATTCATGTAACGTGGAGCACCATCCATGCTTTCACCAGTATCAATACACTGATTTCGTTTATTGCAAATGGCATAGATAGAAGATTGGTTGTGATACATTTTATGGATTTGTGATATTGTTCTACACTGTCCTGTGTATTTTCCTCTATTCGTATCATGTGGAATAGGGTTTTTGTAAGCAAATAACCCTAATTCTGCATTGGGAATAGTTGAGCATTTGATACATA
Source organism: Nanipora kamurai (assembly GCA_036872915.1). Taxonomy (NCBI): domain Eukaryota; kingdom Metazoa; phylum Cnidaria; class Anthozoa; order Scleralcyonacea; family Helioporidae; genus Nanipora; species Nanipora kamurai. The sequence continues at coordinate 578 of JBAHVQ010160799.1, read as the reverse complement.
AATTGTGTTTGTTTGCTAAATGAATCTAACATAATTTTGTTCATGCTGTTTGCTTTTTATACCTTTCCCCTTTTTTGTTGTGATAGTACATTGTACTACTTTATATTTATTACTTAATTGAGATTTCTTACGATATTGATGATTTGGAATGAAGGGTTTGCCGTCTAATTGCACCATTTGATCCGACATTGTATTCCCAAATAATGTTCTGGATGTTTTTGAATGTATTCGATGAGTTGAGATATTTTTTGAATACATCTGTGGTCAAGATTGTTTTGCAACTTATATTTTGCAATTAAATATTCTTTCTGTTTTCTACTTCTTTGATTGAAAATTTGCATAGATGTAATTCATTGGTATCACGAGTAAGAAAATCACGAACACGTTCTATAAATATTTCTATGGAAAGAACAATACCGTAGAATCGCAAAAGTAACGGCCCCCCGAAAGTAACGTTAAATTTTTAGCACTTCTAAAATTTTCCGAAAGTAGCGGGGCCCTCGAAAGTAGCGACCCTCCTAAAAAACAATGTGATACTCAAAGAAACTCTTCGGTTATTGAAGGCAAATGCTGATTTA
>JBAHVQ010160763.1:0-21992 GCA_036872915.1 Nanipora kamurai | reverse complement strand
CAAAGGTATACATGTGACTTGAATGCTCCGTTTTGATTGCTTGCTGCTCTCATTAATTATTCATCAATTTGATAACTGGGAATAAATCCTAACGCATCCTATATATCGTTAGGTCATTGAGTAGAATTTAAGTAGGTGTGAGTGTTGGGAAATTTTTGCCGATCAAACTCTGGAACGCCATAGACTCAGAAAAACTAAGAGCTCCACACAAAACTCGAACCTGCAACCTTCTGAATGCCAACCAGAAAATTTAAAGTTGTATGTAAGAAGTCTCCTTTTGTGTGATGTTGATGGGTCGCAGTTTGAGTGTGTAATCTCATAACTTAACAAGGGTTTAAAACCTCCTTAACTCCTTCCTTGTCTGTATAGGTCCTCAGTGACCTATGGAGACTTTAGTGTTTTACTCTGGCTAACGCCAGACGATTTTACGCGTGAAGGGGAAAGTCCTCGGACAGGAAAGGGTTAAAACGCATTCTTGGGAAGTCTTGAAAACATAAAACTACCTGATTCACCCTTTAACTTTCTGTCCACACTTAACCTTTTGAAGAGGAAGTGATGCTATAAATGCGGCCACAAAAGTGGCTTAAGACCAATACGCACTATTCAGGATGTTTTTCAAGTATTGGGACCTTTCATAATTCTCGCTAGCGCTTATTCAGAACATCACCATGTACACAAACAATATAACTTCTGCCTTAAAGTGACTGAACCTATCTTCCTTACACAAACTTTACATCTTAGACAGGCCACTTTAATAAGTTTAATCCAGTCTGTTATGTGCTTTGTTGAAATTTGCATTAGGCATGATCAAATGTAAGCATTTGTGTAGTCTACTCAGAGCTCTGATGCAGTATTGCTTCGGCGGAACGATAATTTAGCTGACAATCAGTTCTGTCGCTGTTTTTACTGGCAACAAAGCGCTCATAAACAAAACAATCATGTATAGATCATTAAGGCAAGACTATTAACATCAATTTGGCCCATGGAACTCAGAGAGTTTGAACCAGCTGATACAACGACTACATTTAACCAAAAAGTACTTTAACTTCTTCCTGTCGGTACAGATCCTCAGTGACCTATGGAGACTTTAGTACTTAACTCTGGCTAACGCCAGACGATTTTACTCGTCTAGGGGAAAGTCCTCGGACAGGAAAGAGTACTAGTAATTAGGCTAAAGGAGAAATTGATGATGCAATGAACTGTGGATGTTGTTTCCTGTCATCTCAAATTCTTCTAACCAATTCCAATATGCTTGTTTATTTTCAGATAACGACAACTTTAATTTTTAGTTCTACCAGTGTCAACTTCGTCATTAAAGCCTGAATATTATATCGGTTATATACTGTGTATTACAAGAATGGCGTTGCGAATATCGTCAAGAGCGCTACTGGCTCCTTTTGTTTTAAATAAATCTTATTTTGACAAAAAGTAGCCATTGACTGTTTAATGGTGTTGGCTTTAGGTCCTAATTATTTACGGAACGACTGCAAAGCCATGCGGTAGTTGTATCAGCCCCCATCGATATTGCATCGATGCCCAATTTTTAATATAGAGGTCTTCTCTACACTGACTATGGTCTGTGATACCATTTCTGCGCTTCCTAGAAGTTTAAAGCTCTCGCATTCCTAGGTTGTTCTACTTGAAACACCACCCGCTCCCTGAACTACTTACCAATGTACTCCACAGACCGACGTAGGAAAATAAATAATTTTTGTCATTTATCTCCTTGTAGAAAAGTGTACCACAAACTGTGCTTCCGATGAGAAGCAAACATTGTAAAATACCAAGACTTATAGCCATATTTTGAATGTAGTTTTTCTTCATGATGAATTTTAGGTCTGCAAAAGGTCGTTGTCTACTTTCATTTTCGCTTTAACGCCAATTCGAGGTAAATTGCAATATGATATTCATGAAATACGAGAAAGGTACTAAGATCAGAAACCAGATTAGTGTTCAGCATTTGGTATCTATCATTATTATCATATCGTGACTTCCGCTTAGGCAGTACAAATGATGAACCAGCACCCCAGATCACCGCCCGAGTCTTGGTAGCTCAATGGTTCGAGCCTCTCACCGGTCATGAGAAGGTTGCGGGTTTGATTCAAACGACTCAATGATTGAATTCATGATGACTTTGATTCGAAGAAGTTTGACTTCTCGTCAGATATATACCAAGCTCCCACATGAGCCAAATCTGTGTTCAGCGGTCAGTATTTCGATTATTATTATGATATCGTGGCTTCCGCTTAGGCAGTAAATATGAGGAATCTGCTCACTGTCTGAGTGTTGTTAGCTCAATGGTTAGAGTGTCTCACCCCGCTCATCAAAAAGTTGTGGGTTTGATTCCTGTCTAGGGCTCAGAAATTGTTTTTCTGAGATAACGAGCTTGATGAATGTTCGCTTGTCGTCTAAAGTTGTCCACGGAAGTTGGATCGTGACTATTTGACTTTTATTGTCAAGATCTTAAATTTTTTTCTGTTTACCCGAAGTAAATAAGGTTTTTAAATTTTCTTATTGCAGGTTGGCGAATACCGGAAATATCCAACCGGTTCTGAACCAGTCAAAAACATGATTTTCGTTTTTGGGGTCAGTTTTTACTTGACAGACACTAGTAAAAGGCACCAGCAGTGTCTGTAAATGCGACATAGGTCTAATATATTATAAATTACTTCTGTATCAATGTTGCCATACACTGATTAAACATTAAGTTCTTACAATCTTCCCTCATGAATTTCTGACGAGTTGTAGAATTAAATTCTATTTACATTTGCCAACGTCGGAGACGAGACACTTCAAAAGGATTAAGTTAAAAGTTAAAGTATATATCAGCTAAGATATTTTTTGATTGTTTTTCTTGATCAGATTCTGTCGCAACCACCTCAAGTATCCGGCACGAAAGTCTGAGTACGGAGGACTGGAGACACGAATCTCGTCAATCATTACGTTGTAGCTGTTAGTTGACATTGCTTTTGAGACAACATGCGGCTAACAATTCGACTTTTCTCCCGTTCCAATTGTAATAAGAACGATTTCTCCACTATAAGTTAATTTTAGACTTTTTGACAAACTTAAAAACTCGCTAATCTTGCCCGTATTCTTAAAGGATATCATGGAATTATGCTCTGAATATTTATACAGCTGAAGTGACAGCATTTTTCCAGTTCACGGGCTTTTATTTCCATGCTATAGTTTTTCGAAACTGTAATATTTTTTATAAAACGTTTGTTTTAAAACTTTACGAGCCTCGTTTCTTAAAATTGGATTTCTCCAGAAGAACACGATGGAGTTTAGGCTTGAATTCATCAGCAAAACAAGCGTAGCCCAGGACAGCACTGGTTCTGGTGGATCCAAAATTGCGTACGAACAAACAATGGCAACTGGTGTTAAACAAGCCACATTAGAAAGGAAAACGATCAAGTAGGACTTTATAAATTTCATATTCTTCAGGAAAGCTTTGATATCTGAAGATACTTGACTTGGAAAGGAAGGAAAAGTCATGTTCTTTTTAAGTCTGTGGGTGTAGAATATCTTTGCAAGCATTAATCCAATACTTAGTACGAAACCTGTAAAGTGAATGCTCAAAAGAATGGCAAAAATGATGTGATCGACCAATAACGACGCGTTGGCGACTGCTGTCTCTAACCAAATGATGAACAGGAGAATCAAGAGTGATCGCTTAGTCAGTTTGGCTCGATGGTATGCAGGATGAAAGGCGCCCAAATATCTTTCAATATTCATTGCCAACAACGTACTGATAGAAAGACCCATAAGCATCATATTCGCAAAGATTAAAACTGCACACATCTCACAGGAACCTTCAAGAAATACAGCTTGTCGAGCAAGAACTGTGCAAAATAACGGGAAACACAAGACTCCAACAAGAAGGTCATCTACAGAAAGCAGCATGATGGTGAAATAAGTCAATTTCTTTTTAATATGTGGGGATCTCCAGTATGCTAGTATTGTAAGGAGGTTAAGTGAGACCGTTGAAATTGTGAAAAACACAGCCGCTACGAAACATGCGATATAACTATTAATAAAAGTATTCCTTGGTGGAAGACAGAGTGAGTGTCCAACTAACGAGTCTGTCAATGAGCAAGATTCAAGGAACCTCTCCCTTGCCAATGTCCAGTTCATGTTTTCCGTCGTCTCTGTCGAAAGGCACATAGGAAAATATCCTATTGATGACCACCTTGGTCTGCACCGTTTGTTGTCATTAATTAAAATTTTATTGTTCCATATATTTTTTTAATATTCTCGGGCGAAATGTTGAGAAGAAAAACTAACATTCAAGGTGATTGTATTTTCTGTCCTCATTAATCGTTCATATTGTTTAAATTATTAGTGATGTGTTAATCCTTACCTTAACTCTTTAAAGAATGAGATTTTTTTCTTTGGCTCTTTGTTCTCTCTTTGTTTTTGCTTTGTTCTCTCGTTTGTTCTCAGTGTCTCATGTATTCGACAGAGTGCATTAACTCTGTCCTGGCAGACGATTTTACAAGTCAGAGGGAGAGGTATTGCCGGGAAAGGGATAATAACTAAAAAACTAACTCCTTCCCGGCAGTCTCAGACTTTTTATTATTTTACTCTGGCTAACGCCAGACGATTTTACTCGTCCAGGGGAAAGTCCTCGGACAGGAAAGAGTTAACCAGGGTTTAAAACCAGTCTCCTTAACTCCTTCCTGTCCCTATAGGTCCCCAGTGACCTATATTATTTTACTCTGGCTAACGCCAGACGATTTTACTCATCAAAGGGAGAAAATCTGGTGGGAAAGAGTTAAAGGGTTAAGACTGAATATGTGCTTCTGCCGATACTTCATTACCGTTAATTTTCAATCTATAATTGATGGAGTTTTGCATGAAGTCGTCTACAGAATACCATGTTATCCAAACCTTCATACCGATCGAAATACTCCAGTACTTTTTATTCCCTTATTAAACTCTCTATTATTTTAAAGTACTAAATTTCGACATGCTCATGTTTCAGCATTATATTCAGTCATTTGTCAACTGTTGCAAAAGTAGCATGGCTTTATTCTCTTTAAAATATTTAGACTTGGTTTTTCGAAGACTTTCTCTGAAAATATTAGTTTGTTATTAATATGCATTCAGGGGCTTTTATCAGCTCTTGGTTTTGATCATTGTGTTGCTTGTGGTCTCTGTTGTTGGTGCTAGAATCACTTACTTGAAGCAATGTCATTAACTTTGGGTTGTAACGTTCTCCACACTGTGATATTGCTCCGAAAGCAATCGCAATTTCGTTTCACCGTGTTCGAATTCATTGTACTAACATTCGGCCAGTCAGTTTTTGTCAACAAACTTTCATTAGCTGTGTAAACTACAACGCAAGTACTATATTATTCCTTTGTAAACTCTCTGCCATTGGTTCCCTAATGGGAAGCTTTTAGTCTGCATATCTATATTTCTTCAATTGCCTTTGCGTTAGCCATTTTTACTAAGTTAATCTTTCAGGTTGAATGCCATAAAGAGTACAATTCAGTCTTCGTTTTCGGTGGTCGAACGGTGCTAGTAGTATCTTGGACAAGTAATCCTACTTGTCAAACCTGTTCAGCAGGGTTATACCTTATAAAAAATAATGCATATCTTTGAAATCATTATATTAAATTGCCGAAAACTTTGACTGTTTAGTGTTCTGAAGATAGAACACCCAAATTCACAGTTTCATGTGACATGGTTCAACGTATATAACTTCAACAGTATTACCAATTTTACAACAACTTATTATGCAGTGTCACTTATGCAAATTGTTGTTTACATATCAAATCAATCTTAGTACCTCAAGAACGAAGTGAGATATGGAAAAAGTGTAAAACGTGATGCGTTATACTTTCAAGAATGCTTTCAAATAAAACAAACTTAATTTTCATTTCATAGACACTTTAAAGAGTCACTATGAATAAGTTACATTTTTTATTCATTTTGAAAACATTAGGGTCGTTTATACGAGAGAAAATAAGCCGCGGCTGATATAAGCCTATATTAAAATAAGTCTTGAAAAGGGCATTTGTACGAGCGCTTTCGCGACTTAAATTAGCCGCGGCTTATTTTGGTCGTGAACAACTTCACTGAGGAACGCTTAATTACACGAGTGTTTGCAGCTTATTTTAGCCTGGGCTTATATAAGCTGCGGCTTAGTTTCTGGTATAAACAGCCCTATTATCGAGACTCTTTAACCCTTGATGGACCAAGCGATGAAAGAAGATAGTTTTTTTAATACTTGCCTCCTCTTTACACTAAACCAAGCGTTTTAGTTCCTTGATTACCGGATGTTTTGTTATGAGATCAAGCACTCCTTCTCGTGCTCAATGTATTACTACCAAATCGAAACCTTGGACGATATTTCAACAATGGTTGCTCGAGCATATTATGTTTGTATACAAGTGTGTGTGTGTGTGTGCCGGTGAAAACTTTTACGCGTTTATTTCTTTTTAATTTGTATTTTACCAACAAAAAGAAACGACCGATCGTCCTCTCAATCAGGAATACCTAAAAAGTCTTAAGTCTGTTATTCTTATGAACAGTTTCTTAGAAGTTATGGTCACGTTGCTATGGCAACTAGGAGAGGACTTTGAACTTTAAAATGTCGACTTAACATATTTGAAGATCGTTGGCAAATTGAAAAAATATATTCAGCTATCAACCTTGATACTCTTCAAGACAGGATTCATCACAATAGCATTTCCAATTTAGCAATACAAAAGGGAACCACCTTCATATAACCGCAGTCTTGTTTAAGAATTAATGACCCTGCACGATGGCAGAACCCTTCCATGGATGTCCGTTCCCCATATTAAAGTCATTTGAAATGCTCTGAATAGTTATAGACGAAACGAATGGTAACTTTCAATGAAACTTAAAACATACATTAATTCAGGTTGAACCAGTAATAAGGGAGAAGAAGTTTATGTCTCGCTTTAAATTCAGTACCACGTACTTTCTCAGATCTCTGTCATTCTTTATTAAACGTTAGCCTAAAAACTTTACGAGTTTCGTTTTTCAAAGTCGGATTTCTCCAGAAGAACACCATGGAATTAAGGCTTGAATTTGTCATCAAAACAAGTGTAGCCCAGGATAGCAGCGGTGAACCATCATGTCGGTATTCAGTTGGAAGGGAACCGACAAGAGCAAGCGGCGTTAAGCAAACCAGAGTGCAAACGACGACAATTAAGTAAGACTTTACAAGTTTCATATTCTTGAGGAATACTTTCACATCCGATGAAACTTGATTTGACGGAAGGAAAATGTGGATGTTTCTTTTAAATCTCTGAGTGTAGAATATCTTTACATGGATAAATCCAATGACCAGAACAGTAACAGACAAATCAACGGCGACGAATCTTGAGTGAAGCGTTCTATCAAAGAATAAAGATGAGTGAAGGATTGGGATCCTTATCCACAAGATGGTTGTTAGGACCAAGAGTGATCGTTTTTTCACTTTAGTTCGATGATATATGGGATGAAGTACGCCAAAATATCTTTCAACGTTCATTACAACTAATGTACTGAGAGAAAAGCCCAAAAACAAAGCATCTGCTACAATTGAAGCTCCACAGATCTCACAGGAACCCCGAAGATACAAAGCTTTTTCTGCGAGAACTATACAAAATAACGGAAAACACAACAATCCAACCAGAAGGTCGTTTACGGAGAGGAGCATAATGGTAAAATAAGTCAGTTTTTTTCTGATGTGAGAAGACCACCAATATACCAATACTGCAAGGAAGTTAATAAAGACCGTCGAAATTGTAAAAAATACTGTAGCAACAAAACATGCAATATAACTGTTGACAAGATCTTTTGCCGGAGGAAGACAAACAGATTGTAGAATGAATGGATAAGTCACGGAGCACGAATCCAGGAATCTGTCTCTTGCTATCGTCCAGTTCATGTTTTCCATCTTCGGCGTCAAAAGGCGACTATGACCACCTCAGTTGAAAACGTTTGTTTTTATCAATTAAAATTTTACTGTACCATACGCGCTTTAATATTGTCGGAGAAAAGATACCAAGAAAATGTAACGCCCAATAAGATTGTATTTTTTACATTCTGTAATATTCATGAATGTACAAATTGTAGAATATATCTTAGGCCTTGTCTTGAATTCGAACTTGTATTTCTGACAAATGGTCGTTGTTCATTATATTTATCAAACTCATTAATAATTCATGAGGAAAGTTCAAAAGAAATGAATGTTTAATCAATATCTGTAAATCGGTAAGAGATTTCGCCTCGATTACATAAACTTTTTCCTCAATTTACTAAGTTAAAATCACTCCAACTTCAAAAATAGTCGAAAAACATGGCTATTTAGATCCTTGTAAATCAGATACAGGTTGGCTGCTCGTGCTTTATCTGTTACATAGATCGTAGATTTCTACTGGAAATTGTCGAAAGAATGCAACGTTATCGACTCTTTGAGAGTGTCTAGAGGGGTGAAAAATCTTTTTGTCACTTAAGGAGATAGGTTTTAAACCCTTGTTAACTCTTTCCTGTCCGAGAACTTTCCCCTTGACGAGTAAAATCGTCTGGCGTTAGCCAGAATAAAATACTAAAGTCTCCAGTGGTCACTGAGGACCTGTATGGACAGGAAAGAGTTAAACTAATTTTAGGTTTTAAACCCTTGTTATCTTCATTTATTGCTAAGTGTTAAATTTCGACCTGTTCATTTTGTTAGGATACGTTCCTTTGTCGTTTACTGCTACTAAGATATATGACAATCCTTTGTTGTGAGTCTTGGTTCGCGAGTGGTCTATCATGCTTTTATCCGCGCTTTGATTGGCTCCTGAGCGGTCTTAACAAACCCGCAAAGACCGGTCTTTATCGGGGGTAGACAAATGTTATCTAAAACAAAAAGGCTTTAGAATTAAAGGAAATGTAAGCAAAAAGATACTCTTTTCAAGTTAAAATGAATTTCGGAGACGATTTAACGTACTACCTCTACGATATTGACTCTTCAGACGAATACCCTCTGCTTGAATTTTTAAACATGGAAGCTTTTGATATGCTTCCGAAAATGATGTTAATAGATTGCTCGCAAAGCAAGCCACATAATAAAAACCTTAATGACCTCGCTGGTCGGTCCTTACTAGAGATTTATATTACCCTTGGTCTTTCACATAGACCTTGATGCTTCGCATCTGTTGGTCTTTCGCTGTACCGAAAGACCAAAGGCAGTATAATTTTCTAATAAGGACCTCCTGCTTGGTCATTAAGTTTTTTATTATAAATTATAGTTACATGGTTTCCTTAGGACTTTCTCCGAGAATAATAGTTTGTTGATTTTATACAGCAAAAACAGCTGCTTTTATCTATATTATTCTTAATTAAGCTTTCAGCTCATATGCCATACGGTCTATGATTTAGTCCTCGTTTTCAATCATTGTGTTATTTATAGTCTCTCTTCTGAGTGTTTTGTTAACGAATTTGACGCAGGCTTGTGTATTGAAAAATTCAAAAGACTTTTCAGCTAAAATACTATAGCCTTCTTCAGGTTATGGCCAAGAAGGCAATAGTCTTTTAGCCGCAGCGTCTTTTAATTTTTCTAATACTCAAGCCTGTCTCATATCCACTAATAAAACATTTTATTCAAGGCGTCTGGCGGCAATTACAATATTTTTAAATCTCTTCTGAGTGTCAGGACCTTTTGCTTGAACTAGGCGTTGACAAGAACTTTATGCTCAAACATTACCCACGCTGTGGCACTGTTCTCAATGCGACAGCATTTTTGGTTCACTTAACTCGGATTAATAGCTCTGAGATTCAACCAGTACATTTGTTCAGTAAACATTCATTAGCTGTGTAAACCGCTCCAAAAGGACGTCTGCATGTTGTTTCCTAATCGTCACGATACTAGACTATTTATCTTTATATCCTCGGCAATAAGTTCGGCTAAAAGGTCTATGCCATAATCTTTACCACTCAAATAACACTCCGGCGTTAACTCAATACTCATTTCTCAGAAATCTCCTAATTTTTTTTTACCTTAAATTTAAAACTTTACGAGCTTCATTTCTCAAAGTCGGATTTCTCCAGAAGAACACGATCGAATTGGCGCAAGAATTTATCATCAAAACAAATAAAGCCCAGGATAGCAGCGGTGATCCGTTTAGACGGTGCAAAACTGGAAGGGAACTGACAACAGCTAGCGGCGTTAAGCAAGCCAGAGTGCAAAGAAACACAATTAAGTAAGATTTCACAATTTTCATGTTCTTGAGGAAAACTTTCAAATCTGTAGACACTTGATTTGACAAAGACAAAATGTGTGGTTTCTTTTTAAGCCTCTGAGTGTAGAATATCTTTGCTTGTATCAATCCCACGGTGAAGACAACCACTACCAAATCAACGGTCAAAAGAACGGTGTAAATAGTTATGTCAATGAACATAAATGAATGAAATATAGGGATCCTTAACGAAAAGATTGATGTTAGAATAAAGAAGGATTGCTTCGTCAGTTTGGCTCGATGATACATAGGATGGAGGACGCCCAAATATCTTTCAATATTCATTGCCAGTGATGTACCAAGAGAAAGTTCCAGGAGCAAAGCATTTGCAAAGATGGATACTCCACAGATCACACAGGATCCCTGAAGAAATAGAGCTTTTCTGGCGATAACAATGCAAAATAAGGGAAGACACAGGATTCCAACGAGAAGGTCGTTTACGGAGAGCAGCATAATGGTAAAATAAGTCAATTTTTTTCTAATATGAGGCGATCTCCAATATATCAACACTGTAAGGAAGTTAAGAAAGGCTGTCAAAATTGTAAAAAACACAGCTGCAGCGAAGCATCCAACATAGCTATTTAAAAAATCCTTCCCTGGAGGGAGACAAATAGAAAGTTGAACGTATGGGTGGATTACTGAGCAAGACTCAAAGAATCTGTCCCTTGCCAATGTCCAATTCATGGTTTCCATCGTTGCTGTGAAAATAAAAATACGATGTCTTAATCACCTTGGTTGAAAAGATTTGCTTTTATTAATTAAAATTTTATATGTATATATAAAATGTTTACACGTTTTAATATTTTTCTCAGTGGCGAGTCGTGACAAACTACAATTTTCAAGCGGCATGTAGTTTTGGACTATTGTTTAGAAACAGTTATTGTGAGTGTAGTGAACTATAAATTCCGTTCAGGGAAGCAGTCAGTTACTTAATATGTAGCGATTGCTGTTCATTACCCTGTGTCTGGTTATTTATTGTTTTAAATTTATAATATGTCGCGTTTGAGACTTGACACACAATGCGGAAGGGACAATCAGGTTTCGGTCGATAGTTGATAAGTTGCTTTTTAATCATTGCCTCTAATAAGTATTATAAACTTTATTGTTGCTCGCGTTTCGTCAGTATTGAAGTCTTAAACATGTAAACAAATCCCCAACGCAGCCAGGTGAATAATCAGACATGGTTTTACGCTACTCTGGCTTGAAAAATTTTGAACGTTTCTTTGGAAGAAGACAAAAAGAGTTTCGGATCAATGCATCCGTCACGAAGCAAGATTCCAGGAATCTGTCCATTTCTAATGTCCAGTTCATATTTTCTATCGTGCCTGTGTAGTGAGAAATACAATATGACGTGTCTGTATATATCTTACTGATAGTTACTGATAAGCGGTCCAATTTTATACGACACTCCAAGCCTTGGCTTGGCGCCAGTTTGTATATCTGGCGCATTATCATCGTACGTATTCTATCTATAATTTCTAATATCTTAGACCAGATTCCTTAAAGAACGCCAAATATCCATGAACGTTTGCCACAATTCCGAATGTTGAAGAATTTGAGATGTGGATTGAATCAAATTTATTTTTAACGATACATTTCGTCAAAACAGTATATTACCTATATCTTTTAAACTGCTAAACTTGAACTATGAATTTCTTTCGTGAGCAACTGAACGAAAGATTTTCCGTGAAGCTTATCCGCTGAATTTGCTAGTAAGTTTATCTTGCTACACAGAATTAACTGCTTTTATCGATCTTTGGTGTGGTAAGTTTGGCTGTTAGTTGATATGTGTTGCAGGCAATAATTTAGTGGCCTTTTTCAGTCGTCGTGTTGTTGGTTTTTCTGGGATTGTTATGATCTCGTTTAAGTAAAACTTAGCAAGTTTCATGTACTTGAAGAATGCTTTCAAATCCGAAGATACACGACACTTGCTAGTAAAACAATGCTCTCAAGATGAAGTAAAGCCTTGTATCGACAAATATTACTGAGTTATAGACGAGGAACTTTAATCACAAGATGGTCGTTAAGATGAAGAGTGGCCGTTTTGTGAGTTTAGTTCTATAGGATTTGAGTGAAAAAGTATAAAACTATTTTAACATCATGTTGATTTACAAAAAATAAAGCGAAAAACGTGTTGCAAAATACATCATCTTTCAACATAAACATGAGCAAGAAAACCAACATTCAGAAATTAAATGGAAATTAAAAGTTGTTATGATGTTGCCTGGACCAAATCCAGAGCTTACTCAAGGGGGACGCGGTTTGTAGGGGTTTGAGTTGACTAAATTCAAATTTCGTTGCTATTTTTAAAGACCTGGACTAGGTATCCCCGATAGACGAATTGTGTTATGATAATCGTTGAAAAAGGCGCGTGAATTTTTTATAAATATTTTCTTCTTCTGCTACTTTTTTTAAAAAATTGTATTTTAATTTTTAATTTTAGAATTTTGAGCCAGCAATACTAACCACGTGATAACATAGGTGTTCATCACCAAGGCAACGCGTTGGAAATCAATATGGCGGCCAAATAATCTTAAATCGTCGGTGCTGTTCTTGTTCCCATATAAACAAGAGACTGTTCCTTGAATTTTTGAAGACGTACCGATGGGAAAACGAGGGAGTGTTGAAAAGCCATCCACAACCAACATTGCAGCTCCAGAGAAGGTTGATTGTGAAATAAGTAACAAATCGATTGACGAAACGGAAGGTAGAGTACGATACGTCGATATGCACTGTACAGAGGAATATTTGTTTTAAACCGTATTAAAACTATCAAATACCGAGATAAGAGACTATATTTTTATATGATGGCCGATAGTACATCCCTGTACCAGCTTTTAACGTTATTTTCGTGATTATAAGTGAAAACGTGTCTGGGGAACACCACAGAAGTTGTTTATTACTGAGATTTCAAACGTTCAAGGATTTAATTACTAGCAAATAATATTCAGTTTAAATGCAGAAACATTGAATTTTAAGACTTCACAGCACAAACTGTTCATCTTAAATTAAAGATTATCATCTAATTGGATGGCTGGTTTAAAAATTGAGAAGTTAAAAAATCTATATCAAAGCCTAGGTATAAAATTTAGAATAAAGGATAACAAAGTTTTAGTCTAACTGTTAGTTGTATACATCTCACAACATCCTCAGAGACAATATATATTAATTATCGATTGCCTGGTCCGAGATGTATGTTTACAACACGCAGTAAATTAGCCAAATAATGACAGATAGTTGCTGCTGCATTTACCTGATGCCACAATTGTTTTTCATGCAGTGACATGTGAACATTTGAGGATGGCATTATTTGCACCCACTAAAATGCATTCTAGCCAAAATAACAGTTACAAATTAGAACAGAAGAGAAGAAAAAAAATTCTTTCAAGTCTAATATGCTTCTCGCCAGTCAGTTGTTGTTAATTGTATAACTTTATACTTCAGAACCATACATATTAACCAACAGTTTTGCTCAAGATTTCTGTGAGCTAGCAAAAAGAGCTGGATTTCCTCAGTTACAAATTGTGTCCAGGCCTCACCGTCCACTGTCTGTTGTCAATGGGGGACATGAGAGTACCCAGCCAACAGGAAAAAATGAGAAACGAGAAGGTAACTTAAGTCAGATTTAGACATGACAATATATTTATCAACCCGTTAAGTTGTTGTGAGAATATCTCATACACTTAAGTTGCATGATAACTCACCTCCAATCCTTGTAGACTCGATAGCTCAACAGGTAGAGCACCTGACTGGATTCCTCAAGGTGTGAGTTCAAATCCCACCCCAGTCAACTTTTTCAGTTGACTTCAGTAGTGTAGGTTAAAATCTGGACTTTTAACTACCAGACATACAAATTTGACCCCTTTGCTATTTTACCCTGATTATTGCCAGACAATTTTTTCTTGTCAAAGTGCTACAAATGTTACAATTAAGTTATTTTCTTCAGTTTTGGGAATAAGTAAATCTACAGAATTTTTATTTTAAAATTGACCCATTCTGTAGTTGCCCATCCCAAAGTTTTTATGAAAGAAAAAATGGGGGCCATGAACGTTTTTTCTTGAAATAATTTAGATTGAACAGTAAATGGTAGCCATCTTGGAACGCCACTGTTGCCATAGCAACGACTTGAACTCTATATTTCATCATATTTCTGGATGTCTAAATTGCGTTTCTATGTATTAAATTTAGTTTTAATCTTCTTCCGAGGTATTTGATATGTACATATTTTTAGGTCTCAAATTTGCACAATTTCTCCAACATTCAGGAAACCGTATGGAGCCAAAATCAATTGCCAGCCGACAATTTCAAAAAGTTCCGAAAGAAAATCATCTTGTAAACTCAAGATTCGAGTTGAATGACAAGACAAAGGTTGAATGAAGGTGATATTTCGAGTTTGTTTCATGATGCTTGTCATTTCAGTATAAGCTTGACAATGAGTTTGAAATAAACTCGAAATATCACCTTCATCCAACCTTTGTCTTGTCATTCAATTCGAATCTTGAGTTTACAAGATGATTTTAAGGGCCCTTGTGTTTCACGTAAGCCGTTTTCTATAAACATGTTCGTCATCCTATATAAAATACTTCTGGTGATAATGAAATAAATAGTAAATGATCAGGCTTTTAGACTTTTCAAAACAACTATTGTATTATATTTTTGATCGCATGCTGTGCGGCAACGAACCATCCCCGTTTGACCAGCTATGATCACATGTGAACCACACGTGATCACATGTGAAGAGTAGCGTCGAACCCCTTTCCTACCGGAAAAACTACAATGTGCTGAAGCGTACATGTATTTCCCATTTCAGAGAACAAAAAGGAAGATGCCAAGCAAGATGCAACCCTGTCACCACCAGTGAATGGCAGTGATGATCAACAACCTACCACTTTCTTTGTCAAAGACAAATTTGAGTACTTCAAACCTTGTGTCCAGGTTGAGTGGGACGACGAAGGAAGCAAGTCAATGTTAAAAGAACTGTATATCAAAGGTAAGGCCCAGGAATATGAAATCTTATGTTAAATTGTTTGCATGTTAATAAACTGTGTTACTGTTTCTTAACTAGACGATCAACGAACGTTCGTCAAGCTCGTTTCTTCAGAAAAACGATTTCTGAGTCTTAAACGAGAATCGAACCCGCAATCTTCCGATAATCAGTGAGCCACTCTAACCATTCAGCTACCACGACTCAGATGGTGAGCTACGGTGTTCATCATATGTACTGCCTAAGCGGAAGTCACGACATGGTAGTAGTGATGGAAATACTTATCATGTGGTGTCGTCCGCTTAGGCAATACTTAACAGTGCCAACCATCCGATGAACAACCGACTTTAGATTTTTTCTGCCGATCGGAACTATCCTGTGGATATCTCCATATTCACAAAATAAAATTTAAGTTCGTTTGTTGAATGGCTGAATAGCGTTGTTCAATGGCTAGGACTTACACGCTATCCAGGTTTCTGGACCCAATGTAGAAATTCAATGGCTAGACAGCCAGTAAGCGAGTGTCGTTTTGTTTAGAGACCTAAGAACGAGCTCAGCCAGGCGATGACTCATGTTGTATTATTTTATTTTATTTTATTTTAGGATGGCGTATAGATGACCGTGTGATGGATATTTTTAACTTAACTTTACCACAGCAAGACAAGCTAATCAAGATTGAGTAAGATAGTTCAAACTCCAATGTACGAACTACTGTAGAAGCACAATTTACACGAACATGATTTTTCGCGTACAGTTGTTCACTGTGACTATTATTCACAGTATTAACGAGGGAAACGTAGAACAATTTTCAATGTTTTGAGGGAAGATTTCTTAATTTCCCTCATTAACTCGCATCCGGGAAAGTTAAAACAGCATGCGAGTGCCGTAGAGAGGACATTAAAATGTCCCAAAGTCATCGGGTTACTGTAGGTGAAGATGAGTTAGATGGAAATGTCCAAATATTTTAACTCCATGCCTCCACTGTTGTGAAAACGTGACTGAACTTCTTTCTCATCATTGTATCGACAGCATCTTTTATGTACGAGAACACTAGTGGTTCTGCACATGTTTGGTCTTTCCTCGACCATCATAAAATCGCAAATTAATACCGTGAGATGTTTGGAAAATAGTGGTTAATTAGTGACTAACTACGCTAAGCTTGTGGAACACCACATTTTATTTTATCGCTAAGCTTTCGATCAGTTGACTCAGGACTTCATCAGAGCAATTACCATCAGAGAATCCATAGAAATTGCAAGAAATCCAATGATTTGCCATGAAGGACAGCCATTCAACAGCACATGGACGGCTCTGTTCGGTTAATTCTTGTACTCAGTTGTCTTTGGTTTTAGTAAATTAAAATTAGAGTGTTTGTTTTCTTGCGTGATTTCTAAGAGATGTTTCGAATGTAGGACTTCAGCCAACAGGCCGTTAGCAATTGCTCTGACATACTATGTATAGTTTGTGGAACACCACGTTTTATTTAGATGATAGGATAAAGGATTAAAGGATTAATTTAAAGGATTAATTGCTCTGTTGTAGTCCTAAGTCAACAGGTCGAAAGCTTAGCGATAAAATAAAACGTGGTGTTCCACAAGCTTAACATAGTTATCAAATTATCACCATGCAAAACTCCACAGGATTGATAACTGGTGTCTGCTTCTCTTTCGATAGTATGAGTTAGATGAAACAGTTTATTACAGTACTCGCTACCACTCTGATAAAATGATACTCATTGATCTGTTGTCTTTATTCGATAACCATTCTTGGTTTTTGTTTTCTTGGTCTGATTTATGCTCATAGCTTCTGGAACACCGGTCTGACTGATAAATTTCTCGAGAACTTGGCCGACATAGTGAAACAACTTCCTTTGTTGAGGTAAATAACGTTGGTAGCAAAGTTTGAGTAGAAGTATTCGTGAACTTTCTTATTTCGGTTAAATTACGCAGTTTTGTCTTCACTTTTGGTGATACTTGAAACCTGTTCATGGAAACGTTCTATTTCGTAGAACCCTTGCGCTAGACGGTAACCCACTTATTCTCCAAAGATATGGAGTTTTATTGGGCGAAGAAAGCACGTGAGTACTAACTTTCGTACGTGAAGGAAACTTTTTTCTTCTCTTGCTCCTTTTCCTTCTTTTCATCTTCCTTCTCGTTCAGCTTCTCCTTCCCCTGGTCATTCTTTATCTCCTTTTTTCCCTTTCCCTTCTCCTTTCCCTTCTCTTTCTCGTATCTCCCATATCTTTTTGTTCCCCCTTCCCATTCTACTTCTCCATCTCCTTCTCCTTTTTCTTTTTCTTCTCCTTTCCTTCTCCTTTTTAATTCTTCCATATCTTTTCTTCCCCCTTCCCATTCTACTTCTCCTTCTGCACCTTATTTCCCTTTTCCTTCCCCATCTCCTCCTCCTATCTCCTATATCTTCTCCTTCCCCTTCCCATTCTACTTCTCCATCTCCTGCTCCTTTCCCTTTTCCTTCTCCTTTGCCTTCTCCTTCATACATCTCCTGTATCTTTCCCATTCTACTTCTCCTTCTCCACCTCTTCCCTATTCCTTCTCCTTCTCTTATCTCCTATATCTTTTCCTCCTCCTTCCCATTCTACTTCTGCTTACCCATATTCTCTTCTTTCTCATGTTTGTTCTCCTTCAACTTATGATTTTCCTTTTCTTGCTCCTTTTCCTGCTCCTTTTCCTTGCTGTTTTTCCTTCTTTTCGTCTTCCTTCTCTTTCTCCTTTTCCTTTTTCTTTTCCCCTTGCCTTTCTCCTTTCCAATTCCTTTCTCATTCTTTATTTCTTTTTCTCTTTCCTTTTCCTTTTCCTTCACCTTCTTCCCTTCCTGATCATTATCCTATTCCTTTTCCTTGTTTTTTTTTCCGAACCTTCTCTTTCTCTATCTTCTTTATTTCCTTTTCTTTTTCCTTTTCCTTCCGTTTCGTTTTCCTTCATCTTCTGCTCTATCTTTTCTTTCTCATTTTCATTTCTTCTTTACCTTTCCTTTTCCCTTCCTTTTCCTTCTCTTTTTTCTTTTTCTTCTCTTTTTTCTTTTCCAGATCCTTTTTCTTTTCCTTCTACTTTCTCATCCTTTTCTTAATTCTCCTTCTCTTTTTCTTTTCCTACTCCCTTCCCTTACACCTTCGTCTCATCCTCCTTCATCCTTTTTTACTCCCTCGCCTTTTCCTTATTCTACTTTTTCTCCGTCTCTCATTTCTCTGTCTGATCTTTATTCTTCTCCTTCCCATTATCTTTTCCCTTTTCTATCTCCAGCTCTTGTTATTTCATTTTCAACTCCTTTATCTCTCCACCTTGTGTTCTTTCTCCCTTCTTCTTTGCTCTATTTTATTTTTCCTTCTATTCTTTTGTTTGCCTTCCTCTTTCTTTCTATTTTTAGTTCCTCAAACTTCACGTTTTTGTTATAAATCTTCTTCATTTTCCCTTCCTTTTCGTCTTTGTTTCTCACCTTTTCCCTCTTGTTTCCTTCATTGCCTTCTACTTTACATCATAATGGTGGATTTTAACAGATTTAATTTTATCTCTTAGGATCCAACATTTATCCCTGAGGAACTGCCACGTCAACGACATGGGAGCCACTCATATTGGACGAGGGTTATCTATCAATAAAAGTCTTCTGACCCTTAATTTGTGCTACAACAAAATCACATGTGAGGGAGCAGCGTTGATTGCTAAGGTGAGAACGCCAGGGAAATATTTCACTATGGGGGTGCTGGTGGCACAATGGTAGTGCACGTGTCTTTCACCTCTGTTCTATTCCGGCTGTGCACAGTTTTCTGATTAAAGTTACCTTGGTCACATGCGAGGAGAGTGTTGCCCAGTTTGACCCTAGGAAACATCACAAGGTTTCTCCGTGTACTCCGGTTTCTGCCTGGAACCATGAGGGATGGTCCTTACTGGACCTCTAGGAAGAATAGCGTAGTTTAGCTGATATGGTTATCCAGTATAATAAAGGAACTAAATAAAAAGGAACTAAATAGAAAGGAATAAAAAGGAGCTAAATAAAGGAACTAAAGGAACTTTCTTAAACCAATGAAGAAATAGGATCCCTAAATAGTTTCTTTCCGCGACTATAAATCAACTTAGTTTATTTGTCCACATCTTGCTCTGTAATTGTTGTTACAGGAAACAACACTCATTCTTGATTGGTGAGCCCTGCTTGACTTCCACTCTGATATAACTACGGACACGAAATGTGGAGCGAAATAGGCGTTCAGGTGGTTCAAAAACCCAAATTGCTACCGCAAGCAGAAACCTCGAAAAGACTGGGCTCTAGCTAACCTAGAAATGTGATTGGCTCAAGTTTGACAACGACCAATCATAACTCGCATTAGTTACCCAGAACTCAGTCTTTCTGTGGTTTCTGGAGCGGTTAATACTCCACCAGAAAGCTGTAAAAATTTAAGATGTGATCCTAACCCCCTATACTGGTGACATTCAACCCTAACCCCTCCAAGATAGATTTCCGTCTTCGACCCAGACTCCTCGAGACAGAAAAGCCAGCTTTTTCCAGATTTAGCGTCCAGGTTCTCCTTGAGTACTGTAAGCTATTTTTTTTCCCTAAGAACTTCTGGCGGCAATCTATTTTATATTTCCCTTCAGGGATTAAGAATAAACAGAACGCTATTGAGTTTGGATCTTGGCAGTAATTTAATAAAAGACGCTGGAGCTGCCAAGTTAGGCGAGGTAAGACCATCGTAATTAAATCGAGAACTTTGTTTGATTTCCGACATTCAGTTGGGAAATTGATATTCCATTAAGGTTCACGATGTTACACGGCTTATAACGATTTTTAACGCAACAACTTTGCACAAAGAATCAATACATGTAACATGGTGCTCGAGAACGAATTTTAATGCAACATTGTTTGTGGCAAGGTTGTTGTGCAACTTTGAAACGGCTTTAAATCCTCGCAACATTGTTGCTTTGATAGTTACACTGGACAATTTTTAAAGACGACTTTTAGCACAACATCGATAAAAATCGTCGTTAAAAATCTTCCCGTCTAACATTACCTTTAGCCGCTCAAAAAAAAAAAAAATAGAATATAATGAATGTATCTTTCGCGAGCTCTGGTTGTCCATGCCCGTGTTTGACTCAGATTATCCACACGCGGAAATTTCCCGCCAAATGCTAACTGAAGTCTGTGTTGCACTGTTCAGTCTTACTACTTCATAACCGGAAAATACCAAATGGTTTTTGTGTTTGGATACTGTGATTTCAGCCCTTGGTATGTTGTTTGACTTCCAAACAGCTACGAAACGTTTGATTTTTTGTGGAGGAGTTGAGTGGGTTGTTGCTCAACTTTCATAAAGCTATAAACACTCACCTAGCGGCTCGTGCTGTTTTAAGCTTTGGTTTAAGTCTCGCAACCTACCGCTTGTTTGAATGACAGTTTCCAACCACGGAAATCCATTAAGTCCTACATAAAAAACTGTTAGAATTAGATATTAAGAATTCTTGTACTATGACATTTTGTCTTATGTTAAACTTACCTGTCATGTTCTTTCATGCTGAACTTATTTGCTTTTTTTCTGTAGACCATTTCTAAGTTTGCACTAAATCATGATGAAACTGTGGCTCGTCGGCTTCTTTTGTCAAAGAAGAATGTGGAAGAGGTTAGAAACTAGGAGTTCCTCGTAACATTTGGGAAGTTTTTTTCCTGACATTTGTTTGCAAGCCTTGGTCTTTTCTTTTCACTCCTCTAAACTGTCGTTTAGTTTCCTACTCGCACCTTGGTTGCTTTACGTTCCCCTCGCTTGCCTATCTATGCCTTTGTTTCTCTTCCCGTTGTAGCTGTTGTTGCTGCTGCTGTTGTCGTTATTTTTGTTATTCTTGTCACTGTGGTTTTTCTTCTTCCTCTTCATCATATTCCTCGTCTTTATCTTTTCTTCTTCTTCCTCTACTTCTTCTTCCTCTACTTCTTCTCTCCATCTTCTTCTTTTTCTCCTTTTTTTCTTCTTTTCCTTCTTCTTCTCCTTCTTGTTCTTCTTCCTCTTCTTTTTTCTTCTTCTTCCTCTTCTTCTCCTCCTTCTTCTTCTTCTTTCTCCTCCTCTTCTTCCTCTTCTTCTTCTTCTTCCTCTTCTTCTTCTTCTTCTTCTTTTTCTTCTTCTCTTTCTTCTTCTTCTCCTTCTCTTTCTTCTTCTTCTCCTTGTTATTATTCTTTTTCTTCGAGTGCTTCTTCATCGTCGTCTTTTTCTCCTTTTTTTTACCATATTCGTCATCTTCATCTTCATAGTAAAAATTAACGATCATAAAATATTATAAATTTAATAACGATAATAGTACTAATGGCAATAATAAGAATAAGAAATAATGATATAACAATCACAGTCATTAAGAATTAAAGTTAATAATAAACAATATAATATTTAAAAAAAGGTAATTTCTAATATTTTTGGTAATTTAAAAGATTTCTAATATTTGTTATATATAATAGTTTTCAATTCTGTTTATATAACTCAGTTATAAATCAGTGTAATAATTTTATATAAATCAGTGTAATAATGATTTATAATCAGTACTTCATACCTTATAGGAATAATGACCATTATGATAACGATTCTGTTGCTATTCCTCTGTTGTCTATGTTTACCCCTGGGATTTCAGATACGGATTCCTGAAAGTCCTAGAGCACCAATTGAACGTGTGCCTTCTCGGAAAAAACACGCAAACACAAAAGTAACATTTTGCGTCGTAAGTTAAAAGAGATAACTTGTTGGATATTGATATATATACTGTATATATATATATATGTATATA
>JBAHVQ010160754.1:1983-22001 GCA_036872915.1 Nanipora kamurai | reverse complement strand
ACTTGTTCTTCGAGTTCTCTTCGAAGCAACCGAGCAATACCAAGCCTCGACTTTCCCTGATATCTCGCCTCTTCCCAATCAAGGAATATGGCCAGTTGAACCAATTTATCTTGACTTAGAGAGTTATCATTATGTATTGGGGGGAGGGCTACTAAAATGATGGAAAATTACTTTGAAACAAACGTGGCCATCCCCTGGTACGTATAGGGAAAAACGTGGCCCTCCCTAAAAGGGTATGTAAAAATTTGAGACCCACCCCACTGCGCCATATTCAAATACTCAAGTGATTGGATTATTTTATATATATACTGAACATTTTTACCGCAATTTGGACACAATATTGTTTGTTACAAAAAATATTTTTTTTGTTGAAAGAACTGTTTTTTCCATGTCGTTGCTGTTTTACCAAATCTAGTTATGTGAAAAAGTGATGTTACATCATCCTCATTCCTATTATCTATATCGCTTCATTGCAATCTACTATTTCGTTGCAAACTACTCGTACTAATTCGTTGCAAACTACTGCAATCAGACTAGCTGTCACTATCAGTATCGCCAATTTGTTCAAGAATTATATCTTCCTCCTCTTCATCACTGTTCTCCTCTTCGTTGCCTTCATGTTCGTCTGTTCGTTCTGCTGTAGTCAACCTTTTGATAACAGATCTTACAATGTCTGCAGTTACTAGTTCAAATTTGCCTTTTTTAGCATTCCCTTTGGTACCTTCAATTTTTTCTCTCTGAGATACATATCCAAAACAGAAACGTTCAAACGTTTAAGCTTTCCCTCTTGATAAAGCCTTTCCCAGTCATAATTGTTCACACCCTTGTTTGCATATACCACCTTTTGCTTTTTTCTCGTTTCCTCTCTTTTTTGTTTTTTGATGTCTAAATATTTAAGATGTTGGATATACTTCTCAACTAGTTTTTTGTCAACCACATATTCTCTGCTAAATCTTTCATTAACTTCCTCATTCATAAGATTACCTATTGTAAAACAAATGCAAAAGTTTAGCTTGTTAAAAATGTCTTAGCTTTATTAAATGGCTTTATTACTGCCCAATACCTTCATGGAACTTTTTCAACTGAGCCCTAGGTTGATAGTCGTCAATTTCCCTTTCTTCTGTTGGAGTATCTTCTACAGAACAATAGTGCATTTCATCTCTCTTCCTGTCTGGATAAGGTGTCTCACAAGTTGAACCTTTCAATCAACAAATGTCGCACAGGATTCACACATGCTTCCTGACAAAATTTCAAGGATAATAGATTTATATTTCTGTGCAATGTGTCATAGAAATCAATGTACAGTATAATTTGGTAAAACTATTGTAATATAAAAGTTGCAGGTATAGAGTATCATGTAAAACTGCGCTCGCCAAGACTTTCTTGGCAGCTCCCTCGTGTGAGCTCAAAATACAATTCTCCAATACAATAATGAGCCGCTATAAATTGATTTATCTTCTCAAAATAGGTATGTCCTGGGTACTGAGAATTTTTGGAATCTGGAGCTTTGATATGATCATCATGGTAGTAACAATTCCAAAAAAACTCGTTCTCCACAAATTAATAATAAAAAAACGTTTTATTGTAGAGCCATCTGCTATTGCTTCACCTATTGTTTATTTAACAATACAATATTGGTGGCAGTTGAAGAGATTTTATATATTGATGGAGATCTTAGCCAATCAGCATTATCTCTGAACAGAATGACCACAGCTCCTCACCAGATACACCTTCCTCCAGCTTTCCTTTGAAAATAGCAGCTGGTGCTTTAGTTTCACTTAATTTATCAATGATCTTACTTGCGGTTGCCTTAGCATCTGGTAACACATTCTGCATTAAGCCTTCATTCCAATTCTGAGTTGCCATTTCAAGATAACTCAGCAAATGATCCAATCTCCTGAGTTCATATTGCTTAAACTTACAGTCTTGGTGACTGGTAACACTCTGAACATCGTCTTGCATTGATGTATCTATAACAACAAAACATTTGTTTACATTCTATTTTTAGGTAGTGCACGAAAATTAACTAGCACTTAATATGAGAGTACTAAGTTGTGCAAAAGGCATTGCTAGTGGGTTGATCTTTCGCTAACACGAAAGTAGCAATTACTACTGTTACTGCTGAAGTGCAACCTGTAAAGGTGAAAGTCTCATCCACCAATTAACTGGTGTATTTTTATATGTAAACAATACTCTTACAAAGATGAATACCTTTATAGTAATAGAAAAATATTACTAGAATATAGTAATAGAATCTACAATCAGATATTACTGCACTGAAGCTTCGTAATTCTCATGGATGATTGACTCTTTCAACCCTGGCATTCAAAAAGTTAAGGATTTTTATGCCTAGTGTAAATAAAGTTGTCATTTGAAAATGTGTACCGTAGGCTGGCAAAAACATTTAGTGGCAATTTATTCAATAAACATAGTCGCTAGCCCAAGCACTCCCTGAGCTTCCTACATGATGTTTAGGTCTCAGCGTCACAATGCTTTGATCTGAATTGGCAATTAGGCGCTCGTTGTCTGTAAAACGAAGAAGGGGTGAGACAGTGGATAACCTCATTGACAGAACAAAAGTAACAGTGAATTACAGCAGATGAATATATCAAATCAGAATAAATTATATCAAAATGATACCTTCAATTGTTTCCACACCGTATCTCTAGAATCGAAAGGAACTTGGGGTAACATTCACCTCTGGTATGTTAAAATCGTGATGTGGAAGGGCTCTTTGCATTGCTTCATCAGCCAGGTCAAGCAACTTTCCCTTTCGCATGCCACAGAATCCAACTATTTAATAAAAGGAAGGAAAAAATTCAATGTATCAAACGTTTTGGAGAACAATTGCAATACATGTTAATTAAATATAGGAGAAATCAAATACCATCTGTTCCTGATCTGAGATATGTCTTGTCATCCATACTACAGACCAAACCATTTCCTGGGTTTTGCTTTGCAAGCTCATATTTTGCATTTCGCACATGTGCCCTTTGATGATGAGTTGTTTCAACTGAGTCATCTTCAACCATTTTACGAAATTTGTTGACGAAAAACCGTAATGGCTATCGTAAATCAACTATTTCACTTGGATGAAAAACTGTTTTTTTAAAAAACAATTTTAACTACATTATACACCACTCATGATATTTTTACTACTCTCAAAAGGACTACAAGGACATAATCAAATGTTGGAATGATTTGAATTTTGGATATAACAACTATTTATGCATTTCTTTGCAAAGATCTGTCATTTATAAATTGACGTTATTAATGCATTGGGTCATAGCAGTGATCATCATATCGCTGATTTCTGGTAATGTAACGTCAGTGAGACATTGCCATTTGACGTTACTAATTGAAAATAGTTCGTCTACATGTTCTTTGAATGCTATATGTACTTTTATTACCGTTATAACCTGGAGTTTCTGCCTGGAATATTTTTGCATGCTGAAGTAAAATATCCTTTACAATGGGATACGACCAAATAGCCTTCTTGCAGTTCCCTTTTCAGCTATTAATCTCTGTCAGACTATACTGAAGATTTTGTTGATTATTCTACAATTGGAATTTCCCTTCTATAACTTTAACTCCTATGGCATCTCGTGCAAATGCTAAAAAGTACTATAATGTATGATTTGTACCATGGATAACGGTGTGAGCTTTTTGGAGTTCCTTCGTAACCCGTAGAAATAATGATTGACTCGTCCATTAAAAATATTTACTTCGGTGAAGCTTTTGCTTTCCTGGTCAAGCATACTCACATGCATTGGCAATCCAATAAACGTTGAAGATATTGAGATTATCGCACGCTATGGTGAATAGGAAGATATAAATTACACCACAGGCTAAATAAATTTGCAAGATAAACGAGCAATTAACTTCTCAATTAATATTCGCTTGACATCAATATCAATACACAATTGCTGTAAATAAGAGGTGGATATGATTATGAGCATGCATTAACATAAACATGGCTATGAAATAAGTAAGAACATGAAATACGACGACGTATGACAGAGTGATAGCATAAAAAATAATTGTAACAAGTTGAAGATCGTGACCAATTTAAAATCACACAATGAAAAAATCGTTTTAGCCCGTACGTGTAACCCCCTGGTCATTCCTAATGGAGCTGTGGTTCATCCTTCTCGATGTACAAAGCCTAGTTCCAGTTTATATAGAGATGTGTGTACCATATCTTGTACGGCTGGTTACAAAATTAACAATTCTTCTCATTCTCAACTTACTTGTGGTCAAGACGCTTCATGGATAGGAACGTTACCTACATGCCTAGGTAAGTACACCAAACTGCTAAAATTTCATATCATAAACTCATAATGAATTCATTATCAAATAATCCAATTAGCGCTATAAATCGGACTCACATCGTTCGATTTAAAAATGAGTGTAGAAATGGGAGAAACAACTTCAAACCGGAGCAAAGACTGTTTCGCATGGATTGACTGTCAGGTGCTATTCCACTAATCTCATTAGTTTTAGTGTGTCCTACTGACTTACTGTAACACAATTTACTTAGTGTTTTCTTTTTTTTTCACTTAAAAAATCACAAAATACAAAATCTGGCAATGCAAAGCCAAATCGAATACGATTGTTCAACTTTCCTCTGCGGTATCGTTTGTGCAAACAGTTCTAAAAGACGCAAGATAAGACCAGCAGTTGTTTGAACAACATTTGCGTTCAGCATTCAGTGTTTTTGATTATTATCATATCGTGGTCTCCGCTTTGGCAGCACATGTGACGAACCTGCACCTTAGTTCACCATCTGAGTCTTGGTGGCTTAATGGTTAGAGTGTCCTACCGATTGTCAGAAGGTTCCGGGTTCGATTCCCGTCTGGGGCTCGCAAATCGTTCTTCTGAGAAAACGAGTTTGACGAACGTTTCCTAGTCGTCTGATACGCACCAAACTCCTGCATGAACAAGGTTTGTGTTCAACCTTCAGAGAATCTTGTGAGCGTGTGATATACTAGAAAATAAATGCTTTCTGTTATTATCACAGAATCTCAATGTGTTGCGGCGGAATGGTGTAACTTTAATTCATTTTTTGCTTATTTATGTTCATTTTGCAGCTATCTCGTGTAGGTCATTGTCTCCTCCCATGAATGGCCGTATTATCCCAAGTCTTTGTAGCTCCAGAGCTGAATATAAGCAAAGATGTTCATTTATATGTGACGACGGTTATCGGCGAGATGGAGCAGACGAGGCAATTTGTCAAACAGATGGTAGATGGAGTGCTAAAACACCGACCTGTAAAAAAAGTACGCTATGTTGACAGTCTTTGCTTTCCTATTGTTTAAAATTCTGGATAAATAAACTAGCCATTAACCCTATCAAAACTTTGCGTTCGTCGGAAAATTTTCGTACATTTAGTGCAAAATTCAAACCCGGTTTGTCAAGTGTTTCCAGATAAACACCAAACTTTCATAACCGATGATTCGAATAGGCAACTCAAGGGAATCTTTGGAATTGGTAAGATGAATGAAACGATAAATACGGAAATTATCTTCTCTAATCAACAATTTCTATTGAACAAGGGCGGAGTTTGTTATAAGTTAGTCAGATTGTTTGTTTACATCCTTTACATCCTTAAAGAACTGAGTTGGCCAATCACCGACAAATTAATAGAGCTTCAAATTAATTGAAAAACTCCTTAGAATTTTTGCATGGTGATAATTTGACAAACTAAGTTTGTGGAACACCACGTTTTAGTTTATCGCTTTTTTCTATAGATAAAGTAAAACGTGTTGTTCCACAAACTTAACGTAGTTGAGTGAGTTAAATTCAAAGTCCGTTGTAAAGTGTGGACATAATTGCAGTTAACAGATTTTTACAAGATTTTGAGGGGCGATTTGATGCTGTCAATTAATTTTTTGTCGTCCGTACATTGCATCTTCTACATTTCATAGTACTGGTAGTCATGTACCAGAAGTTTGTACCATCGAGCATCAGGATCAAAGAATTCCGCTGCTACCCAATCTGCCATATGTGAAACAAAACGTACAGATAATTCAGTCACATTTTGCTGACAAACTGCTTGAGCATTTCAATCATAACTGAATTGATAGGCAATAGCTTGGGACTTCTTCATTTAAAATGAATTCAACTTTATGGAAGACGTTTACTGATAATGTGCTCTTGGGAATTGAATTTCCACCGAGGGTACTCATCTGACGGAAAGATTTAGTTGTTTGAGGGCTTTCGAAGACTGATATGAGCAATACTGTTGCCGATCCGCAGGCAACAGCTGACTGATACCCACGATGAATATTTTTGCGCCTGCGCGCTTTCATCCTCTGATGCAGTGCAAGTTGGGTTGTTGTAGTAAGAAAAAAAGAGGTGGGGGTGGCAAAGGATTTTCCAGTTGGATGGGGATCCAGTATTGCTTGTATCAGCTTTTGAAGGTCCTCGAAGGATTACATCTCCACGTCAGGCGAGTACCCTCCGGAGAAATTCAGTTTCTCCATTGCACCTTCTCCGTCCCATACTCGCAATACTGGTGCCGATTACAAAGCCTTGTTACAGCATAGCTGGTATCATAACATCAATGTTAATTCTTTTGTTACATACTTGGTTGAACGTATCACAACATCAGCAAATGTCCCTTGGGGCTGCTTACGATAGTGCTTTCTGAGTACTTTTGCTGATGACCAATCATCTGCCTCAAGTATCACTTTCATCAGTAGTCCTGACTGAGCAGCTTGTCCCTGCTGATGTTGTCGAACGGCCTGTATATTTCACGGGAATTCCTGTACGAGTAAGAATTGTACGCAGCCATCTTAAAAATGTCTCACTGCCAATTGCTTTGTGCAGTGCTTGGTATGAAATAAGAAGTTGATGTTTGTTTTGCGTTATGTCCGCCGTTCGTTTGATGTATTCTCTCAGACACTGTACGACACATATTCTGGGTTCGATAGAGTAAGCTGAGAAAGTACTTTCCCTTCCTGGATGGTTTGACCTGGACGTGTATCGAAAGTATAAATTTTCAACTGTCCTTTTTTGCAATAAGATTAGTTTGGTCTAATATTATCAGTCTATAGATCTGAAAATAAAATTGAAAATAAAATAGTGCACATCCATCCTCATGGATAGCGTTAAGTTGTCACAAGAATATCTCGTGCCCTTAAATTGGATAATAACTCGCTTTCGTCACTTTTTTATTCCTATGACGGCCTCTCATCAGAGACTAACGCAACTTGTTCATCTGTTGACCGATCGACCATACCTCTTGAAAGTTCTGGTTTTTGTAACGACTAGTTTGCTAGTTGAGGTAGAAATTTTTTAGTCGATTCAGCGATTTGTGTTTCTACTAGTGAACGTATTTTGTCTGGATTGAGAGAGCTTTTGTCCGAACGGTCACTCTGGACAATGTTACCATTCTCTGGCGAGGTGGGCACCTGCAGAGACATCACACAATAATTTAAGCAGCTTGTTGCTAGTTTTCTTTTTCGTTACATTGGGGGATAAATTACATTGAAAAACATGAATATTTTCATGCCACCACTACAACAAAAGTATGAGTACTCACCTGTTCGCTTCCCATTTGAACTGTATTGATCGGGGATATTTATGTAATTTAACGATTTTGTGTTGAGTGTTTGTGTGAGATCAGAACGTAGCTTGCCTACGAAAGAAGAGGATGAACGTCCACATACGCAAGAAAAAAATTAGCGTAGGTGCGAGTCCGCTTCTGGCCGGGGATTTGCACCAGAATTGCGAGTGTCAGCCGGAAAAGATACGAAGGAGATCCACATGGGTTTGAGTCCTTTTTTCTGGGCAATATTTTCTATATGTATTATGGCAATCATCAAGTTTTCGAACTCATTTGGGTCCATTTCTGGCCTTTTATATTTAGTGACTGTCTTAACCTTTACTACCCAAGGTTTTATTCAGGTAGCTACATCACTGAGTGTTTACAATTGTTTCAAGTGAAATACTACCCACATAAGTTTTTTCTTTGTATTGTTACATGATTTATGTACACATACTGCACGACCGGACAACTAAAGGTTAAAATCAAAACACTGAGACGCTTTTTGAGCTAAGGGGCTATTCATTATTTATGTCTAAGGGGTGGGGGATCTTTTCCAATCCAAAAAATTGCAAATAATTTACACCCCAACCTGACGTTTTCCATGGTGAACGAGATCTTCACTTGCTGAGCAGAGTGCTTTATCTGGTCAACTGACTTAAAAGAAATTCAATGAAAATACCACCAAAAAGTTGGTTAACAGACTAATGGGACTCTTTTGCAACGTTTAAAATGTAAGGACCGATTACATGGAGCGTGCGCCAGTTAAACCCGCTGGCCCAGTCTCTATATAAATTATATAGATTTTTAACATTTTGGTTACATTGCAAGCTGGTTAGCCCGATTAACAAGGATGAAAAAGTCCATGTAGTCGTTTCATCCCGGTAAAGCAGGCTGGAATTTCTTTATAGAAGCTCGTCTCGACATTTTTTACACAACGACGGCTAATCAGAGACAAGTTTCTGAAATAGACAATCAGAAAGCAATTGTTTGAAAGATTTTTGGTTTCGTACAGCAGAGAAGCAAGACTGTTTCATTTCTACACATACAACAAAACACTGAAAATGTAAATGAAAGCATAAAACTAAGTTGAAGTGAAATACTAGGCAAAAAAGTATGTTGCGACATTACCGTGAGAATCACCAAGAAACTTAATGGCTAATTGCCCACCGGGCTGAAATTTTTGATGAGAGTAAGCTCATCCCAGTTAACAGGGCTAGCCCGCTGCATGAAATAGTCCCCTTAATTCCAAAGTTGAGGCTTTTGGAAATGACATTGTGAAATTGGTAAGACTTGATTGGTCATGGGCGCGTTTATGTGACAACGATTGATTTGCCGTCTGGCCTCTCTCACCCCTTAAAACTGCTAGGTAGTCAAATTACAAATCATTCACTTGAACATATTAAATAAATTAAATGGTGCTATTTTTCCACGCAAACCGTTTAAGTTTGAAAATGGGATGAAACATGTTTCCATTCGAAGATGTTTATGCAATAAGTTCTAAGCGATAGTAAATATGACAACAAAAATGCGACACGATATTTATAACAACAGATTCCCACAGTTTTCCACCACATTTCAGCTGTATTTCAAAAAATACCCCTTCAATTATCACTGATTTTGAAAGTATTACTCCCACTCTAAACACCGGCCTCCTCGAGTTTGCAGTCTTTTGAACTGTGGTCAACACCGATTTCTATTGATCATTCCCCTTTGACCTCTTTGGCCTGAAACGGACAAATTTTTGACAATTTAAGCATTATATAACTTTTGAAATTTTTCACTTGGGAAACTAAATTTACTGTCTCACTTTCCTACCATTTGTGAATTGTGATAAGTCAAACGAAAACTAGAGGCCAGACATAACAGAAAGTACCTCATCAGGTACTTCATATGTTTTTTGTCACATATTTAGTATTTATGAGATAGAGAGGATTATCTCTGCTCTAGGACATCAAAACCCACACTGAACAATGAATTTATATTAAATTTTCTTGTAAATGCGCTGAAAGATGAAGTCAGTCGAGACCGCTACGTAAGTCCTGATTCAAAAGCCGATGTTTTTCTTATTACTCAACACATTAAAAATCCCTGCAGTCTATTTTGAAGAAAAAGTAATAAACTATTCAAATCTGTTCGTTTTCTCCTGGAGAATACAAAAACCCAAATGCACGCAAAGGTCAAACAGTCTTTTATTAACAAAAATAAATACTATTTTTTTATTATTACCAGATCTGAAAGTGTCTGAGTGAAATGGTGTAACTTCATGTTCACTTCGTTTTTGGTTTATTCGTGTTTATTAGAAACTATAATTGCATTTTCGTCCGTATGAGCACAGGCTACGTATGCGGTTGTTATGCGTTTTAAGTTATGTATACAAGTGATATGGGATTTGTAAACTCAGGTGCACAACAATGGGTATTAGCAGTACTCTCGAAGGAACGAACCCATGCCCCGGACAAGTGGAAAAAAGAATAAACTTGAAATATGGTTAGGATTCGAACCCACGTCCTTTTGGTCTCTAAACCAACAATATAGAATATGGACTGCAAGATCAAGTTGGAAGCACGATGAGGATAGTTGAAATACTAAGAATAAATAATACCATCACACTGCCTACCCCGGACTTGAATGGATTAAAAGCTTTTCTAAATGTAATGCTACAGAGAATGTTCAAGTGTTAAGTTACTAAATTCTTGTTGTTGGTTCTTTTTAGTTTTAACTGATGCCTGGGTTAGATGCCCAGCTGGAATATCTGTTGATCTCCGGTCTGGTGAAAGGACAGCCAGTGTCAGTAGCATGTGGAAACTTCCGCAAAAGTCTCCTAATGTCAAATACATTTCGTCTTCGCACAATAAGTATGACAGATTTCCAGTTGGTACCAACTTTGTAACATGGACAGTGTCAAATGATAACATCCACAATGACAGCTGTAGCTTCCCTGTTTCTGTTTATGGTAAGCCTAGTAATGTAAGATAAATTGTGTTTCTTTCTATCGTTGTTTACGAGAAGAAAAAATATAATTGATTTACGTTTGGTAAAGGTGAATCTAAAAACAATGGTGATTTAAGATATTCTCTTGTACTACAGTAAACGTATAAGAATTGTTGGACGCTTCCGGGCCCCCGTGTCCTCGATCTTTTCTAAAGCTTAGAAAGCTTTAAAGCTTATATATATGTTGAAGCTTTTTATTGGAAGAGAAAATATTTTGTTTTGAATTTTTCAACAGTATTTCTGAGTTTGCATCTCAAAAGTGATTAAAACTTAACTAATGAAGCGTTCTTTAACCAGTAAAAAGTTCAAGCACCGCATTATAATTCTCCTGAAGCTTTTATAACTTAAAATTTTCACTCACTTGTCCAGAAAAATTTCCTCTTCCAAAAGCTATTTCGGTAAAAATGCTTTTTCTCACATTACTTGTAACGATTTGTTGCGGCGGTGCCATGTTCAGAAGTATTTTATTGGCATTTTTTTTCAAATGCAGACCTTAAATAGTTGGACAATGTATTTTTCTATAACATCAACATTCGCATTTCCTTTGAAAGGAAATATATACAATTGGAAAATTTGGTTATTCAGAAAACTCTTTTACTTTTAGTTGAGAACTACGACCAATTACTGATTGTTCTGTTGAATTAAGACATGAAATAAACACCAAGGTCATGAGTTATTTCTGGATCAATGGAGCACAAGGATTTTCATTAACAGTGTACCCTGACGATGTCCAGAAAACTTTAGTGCATACAGGGATCGTTCCCTAATCTCAGCATAAAATTTAAGGACTTTTTAAGTACTTTCTATTGTGTAATTACGCCATTTTTAATTCCCCGTTGGATTGACACCAAATTTCAAAACAAATACTATTAGACATCATCAAGTAGGCACGTGTATACAGAGGTACCTTTCCTACGATTAATCAACCAGAAACAGCTTGCAATATCTTCCTTTATATCCATCGTATTAAGAATAATAGCCAGATTCATTCCGAGACAGTAGAAAAATGATATTTAAGGACTTTTCATGAACTTGGATAGATTTTTAGAAAATTTAAGGACTTTTATGATCTTTGAGGACTCGTACTAACCCTGCGCATCGGAAATCTGAGCTGAAAAAGGAGTCAAAATAATTCTTTCTTTGATATTTGATCACTTTTCGTCTCCATACTTTTCCATTTTTTCCTAACAAATGTTCCCGGATCAGGGAAACTTTAGTTCCTGATAGGGATCTGTGTTCCTTCCGCCCGCCTGTGGAACCACTCATCTTCACTGTTTCTTGTGTATTTTGGCTGCATGTATAGAGCATCTGCTGTTGTGCATTTTAACGGTTTAAGAACGTTTTTAAAAAATGAATTTTAAAGCCCTTGTATATCCAAGAGCTTTGGAAAAAAATTCTCGCTAGAATAAATGCTTGATGTAATTATCAATGTTTACTATTGACGCCTTTTCAATCACTATGAATATTTATCAAAGTTTTCAATTATATTACTTACTCATTTTCAATTATTAGAATTATTAACAAAAAGTGATCAATGTTAATTACTATTAACAGATATTTATTCTTACGGTTTTGATCACTAATACAATGCTGGATCTTCATTTTTGTTTAACCATGATTTCATTTCAATAATTTTAGATAAAGAAAAACCTGTTGCTGTTGCTTGTCCAAAACAGCCGCTTGCTATCTTAACGACAAAAGACAAAGAGCTTGTTAATTTGACAAAAGTTGGATTTACTGACAATGTAGCCATTAAATCTGTCAAATACTCCTACAAAAATCCAGTCGAACTGAAAATTGGAACATATATTATAACGGTTACAGCAAAAGACACGTCTGACAATATTGGTTATTGCACGTACCAGTTGATCATTCGAGGTAAGATAAAAGTTATATGATCTCTGAAATTGAGTCACTATTGAGCCACTGAACGTAGGCTAACGCTGAGCCAGTAAACGTAGGCTAACTAGGGAGAGTCCGATTGTGTGACTTTAAATAGCCTTTATAGAAAATAAAGGAACTTATAGACGACGTTTTTGTAATGCTGTAAAAGTTGGAAGTTAAAATAATGCAGGAATAAGGGTCACAGAATTTTACCACTTAACGATTCAGATATAGGTAGGAACTTCAGCAACAGAGCGTCTTGCATTTAGAATGCAATCATCAAAAGTAATATCAATATAATAATGTAATATCATAATTTCGATTGTGTCATTTTCCAGTCATCTACAGAAAGCTGAACTCTTCCCGCTATTCCAAACCATAAATGTATATTCATTCATATTGCAATGCCTACCAGGGACGGCGAAGCGTTATTTCAAGTGGGGGAACTCAGGTGTCTCCGCAAGACAATTTAATACCAAAACACCAAAACATTGCATAAGGAATTTAGCCAAGAAACTTGAAAAAATGAGTGAATTGAATGAATTTTTTTAAAGCAAGATTGTCAAATGTGTGGAAAAATAAGAGAAACACATTTTAGGATACACCCTTCCTTCTATGAATCAATCGTATTGCCAATGGTGGCCTGTATTTATTTTGTTATTTTCCATTTTGTTATCTGGTAGCGAACGAGAAAACAGAAGCTGATAAAATTGGACAGTGTGTAATATTTTTCTTCCCACATTTGTAACTCATCACATTTTATGCTAGGTATTAACTACAGTATGTTGAAAGTTAGATAGACTGCGGAATTTATGCAGAAAAATCCTGACGTATGGAGCAAGGGCCCTTCTTCAGAGAGTGAAGCATCTTCCATGAAACCGTTTCACACTCAGACGAACGGTCTTTTCTCGAAACGTCAAAATTTTTCTGCATAAATTCCGCAGTCTACCAACCTTTTAACTTTCTACGTTATTTTGTTTCTGCTTACGCGGGATTTTGTAGTTTTCCGTATTTTTATGTCCTGAATAAAGTATCAAAAACTACCGAAACATCTGGTTTTATTAAAATATTGTTACTTAGCCACCAGAAACTTTATTATTTTAATTGATTAGATGTTTTAGTTTTTACACAAGTACTTCACTCTTTCTTTTAACACTGTGCTCAAAATTTTTTCCACTCGTCTTTTGGGTACATACCATTGATCATGCTTCTATAGAAAGCAAACGTTCTTCCGCGTTGTACCTAGTTCGTTTAGCAACCTAGTATTCAGTAATGACATTGACTAGGGAATGATTATAAATAAACCAACTGGTACAGTATTAATTTCACAGTGGTGATAGTTTGCCTCACTCGCCGTCTTGTTTACTTCACGATGGATGCAAACTCCAACAAACCAGGGGGAAAATAACCCATGTGATACAATCTCTCAGTAAAAGTCAGATCGGTTTAACGGGCACTGAATGGAACGGTTATTGAAGATTTTTTTTAACGACCTGCTTTGTAAATCAATTTGTGCAGTTTAAAACATGATGTGCACTTGTACAATGTGGATTTTCCTGCTTGCTTGTGCAGAAAATCATGCAATGATCGATGGAGTCGAATGCATGGTGATCTATTTAAACGGTATATGACTCAAAAATTATTTTGTTTTAGATAAAAGTACTGTTAAAACTATGAAAAATAGCAAGTTACACCTCTTTCATACCCTGCGTTTATTTTTAAGATATTTGGAATAATTTAATGTCGTAAATTGATCCTTTTATGACATCAATTTTTTCCGAAACCTTTCAACTTAATGGAAAATTTTAAGATTATTTAATATATTTCTATGAAACTTGGAAGCGAATATATTGTATGGCACTAAAGATTACAAGATCAGTCAAACTATCTCTATTGCCATATTTTCCTGTATACTGTTCGAGATAAGTTAAGAGTTGTACATACATAGTGACTTGATAGAATACAATTTATATCTTAAAAAAATTCCAATTTGTGAAGAACGAAGATGTGTAATTTGATATACTCTGTTTTTTTGAAGGCATTTTCATGTGAAAGAAAAAATAAATTTTGATTCATATGCACTTTAACATTTAGTAACTGCATGCTTAGTTTTTAAAGCTTTGGTCAAACGGCGCCTTATTGTCGATGATAGTTTTTATTATATTAACTCCTCGGGGTTATCATGGTTCGTTTACGATCAATAAGGCTTTAGTATTTTACTCTGGCTAGCGTCAGGGTATTTGAACTGTCAAGGGGTGAACTCTCTGTGACAAAGGAACTAAGCGTATACCACAACCTTTCATGAATGCTTGGTGGGAACTAGGAAAGTTTAATCTTAGTCCATTAATGGCAGTTCAGAACATCTAGATTTTTTAATGGTCATGGTACTTTGCAACCCTATGATTATATTTGCAATTCTAAGGGGCTTTTTTAAAGCAAAACGCCTGATAGGCTACCTAATGGCAGCAAGGCAACACGGCATTACCTAATTTTTAGCATCACTATCCCACCTGAGAGATATTTTCAGAACAGGTAACTTTTTAAAGATTACATTTGATAGTGCTGCTAAAATTTGCTAAAAAAATTAGGGCTGCTGAAGTTTGCTAAAAAAATTGTATGACACATGTTCTGTTCTTTCGATTCATATAAAAATAATCCCAGACAGACAGAAAAAAAAATGATAGTCCACTACCACTGATATTGGTCAAATTTTCGTTCAAGGTACGTTTATTTCACCAGCCTTTCGTCAAACTCTCACCAATCCGTCGACTATGTCAAAGGGGACAGTAGAGACACATGTAAACAACACAGACGTGGGAACAGGCCGCACAACAACTCGGTCCAAAATCAATTTGAAATTTTCAGCAAGGGTTTAACACAATGTGCTTAAGTATCTAAAAAATGAGTACTTAGTTAAATTTGCATTCCATGTGGTTAAGATCCGTGCCTTTCATTAGCTTAAGCCACGTACTGCTCATCCTTATTGGTCAAGCTCGGATTAAAAATGACAAACATATTCAAAGCGAGCTTCGATGGCGTAAAAACACTTCCCAAGATAAGTCGGTTGTTCTGCAGACTTAAACTAAAGAAAAGTTTGAGCAATTTACTCATGCCATTTAACATGGAGATATTTCTGGTTTGGCGATTAAGAAACTTTCATAATTCAATGTGCGTTAGCCGGGTCGAAGAGAGTAAATCGGAAGTAAATCTAAAATCGGCAGTAATCGTGAAGATTTTTGTGAAGAAGCGCGATAGATCCGTGCTGCTCGATGTCTGTATGAAATAAACATCCCCGATCAAATCAAACTAGATATTGATTTTTCTCTGTTCATAATAATGGACAAAAATGGATTTCGAAGTTCGGTAAGAATGGGCTTTCTAACATATAATACACATTAGCTTTCAGCAAAAAACTTCGTAAAGGGTTATAAAATTTCCGAAGAAGCCTTCTTTAAGACACTTATACGAAGTGTCCACAAGGGTCCATAGCTCCCTGGACACCCCAAATAAAACAGATACGGCTACATTTTGAACAGGCTGATTCAACAATCTATTTTTCCTCCTTCATTTTGTTTTAATTTGCCGCCATCCGTATTGCATTATTGAATATGCCAGGGGGAAATAATCATATGCTACGGTAGTATTGTGTGCACTGATGGGACTTTACATCAAAAATCGTAAATTGTCCACATGAAAACGTCCGGAATATTACTTGGGAGGTAGTTCTTTTACCTATCATACGGCATATCTTGTTTACATTTGCTCATCAAAATTAACACTTTCACACCAAGCAATTCTTTACAATTGTTTTATTAAATGCAAATATCAGTTGATCAGTCTTTTTATTATTAAACTGGAAAAAAGAGACAATATTCAGTAGGTTTCACGGAAGCGTTCGGAAAAATTCAAGTAGAAGTCTCAAAAAACCGATGTGCAAAGGTTTCGCTGTCCGTCTCTCTCTTTTAGTGTGAAAATATTCAACATTTTTGCTCTTCAATCGTATTCGTCAATTGAAATTATGAATCTCTTATCAAAATTCCCAGCGTGTAATTCCATGATGATAATTTCTGGAAGACCTAAAAATAGAATAAGAAGAATGAAAACGAGAAGGAAATGACCTAATGGTTTTCCCAATTCAGATCTCTATACCCTTTGATATTTTAATCTAATAAAAGGAAAATAACATTTTTAATCTGAAAAAATTATTATAATCTTTTTGCCCTAGCTAAAAGCTGTGATTACCTCGATGCTCCATTAGATGGTGACGTGCAATGCAATTCTTTGGTCGGTGTTAGTTTCTGTGGAGTATCTTGTCGTGATAACAAAGTTGTTTTCAATGCCACTGGTAATTGGGGAGCACGTACTTGGTATTGTATGAGAAATGATCCAGTCTGGAAACCAACACCAACAGTTCCCGATTGTGTAGGTAAGTGGCAGTCATGACAAAACTAAGAATGTAAATGAATACCTTCTATTGTTACACTAAAATAAAGTTCTCACGCGTAGTATAATAATTTTATGAGGCATATTCGTAAGGAAGTTTTCAAAAGAGGAGGACCTACGCATTCAGATGCGTAGGCGCTCCTCTTTTGAAAACTTCCTTACGAATATGCCTCAAAAAATTATTATAAGAAAAGTTAGCCGTCTCAGTATAAGTGACCATAATTTGATTTTTGTAGTCGAACTAAATGTATTGCCTATGTGAAAGACCAAGAAACATTGAGATTCGAACTAATTAAGCGATTGAACTATTAAGCAATCCAATGATCCCAATGAAATGTTACCTACATGACAATCAGTGTTTTCAAATACTTTAAATGCTCATGCTTCTATATCCAAAGAACACGTGCAAGAATTATCGAAACCTTTTGAATTAATCCTCAGTATAAGAAATCTTATGTTTCGAATGGATAATCTCAAGGAAAAAGCAACCAAATCTAAAACCAGTGAATCGTATGAGTCATATCCAAAAGTTTGGAACGAAACAAATAACGAAATTCGTAAAGTCAGACGCAACTATTATATATCCAGTATTGAAGTAAGAACAGGTAATTTAAAGAATACTTGAAAAACTATAAAAGATATGCGGGTAAAACATTTAAATATACTTTAGTTGGCAACTTTAGAGTAAATGATATCAATTATACTGAACCTAAATTAACAGTAGAGTTATTCAATCATCATTTTATAAATAAGTGGTTCTAATTTAGCAAAAACGATTCAATCCACCCTATCTAATACAAATATTAATAGTGTATTCTACTTCGAGCAAACAAATAGAACTAGTGAGAATAAGTTTACAACAAACAAGGGAACTAGAATAGACTAAAATCCAGTTAAAGTCGTAAAATTTGCCGCCTTTAAAAATGGGATATTTGCGGATGACTGGAAGATAGTTCATGCATGACCTATTTTTAGAACTGGTAAAAGTAAGGGTAAATAGGGATAATTATAGACTAATAATTGTTTTATCCATTATTTCTGAAATATTTGAAAAGATATTTGTGTATATTTAACGAATGGCGATTTGCTGTCTATGCATCAAACGGGTTTCAGAGTTCAACACTCACCGAAACATTTCTAAACAAGTCCGTTATTATTATTATTATTATTATTATTATTATTATTATTAAAACTATCTTTAAACAAGATAAAACCTAATCAGTAAAATTTAATACTGCTATCACTAAGGCCCCTGTATCTATCACTTAAATAATTTATAAAATTAAAAAACAATTTACAAATAGAATAAGATACTAATTACATAATTTGAATAATAAAAAATGCTAAATAAAATCAAAATAGTTAAGATTAAAAACTGTTCATTTGTTTAAGAGCTCGTTTAAAAACAACAATAGAATTCATTTGGCGAACATGCAAGGGTAATTTGTTAAAAGCCAGAGTCCCTTGGAAATAAAAACCTTTCCTCGCTACTTCTAGTTTAATTTTAGGTAGGCGCAAGCAGTAATTATTATTGCCAGTATTTTGTTGGTGATCCATAGTTTGAAAGTAGCCATTAAATGGTTCACATGTAAGGCCATTTGAAGATTTAAAAACCAATACAGCCGCGTTAAAAAACCATGTGAAGCAGAATTCTTGAATTTTTAATTCATAATTTTCAAGGTTTAGACCATTGGCTATAATTTTCTTTGCTCGAGTTTCCAAATTGAG
Source organism: Nanipora kamurai (assembly GCA_036872915.1). Lineage (NCBI taxonomy): Eukaryota > Metazoa > Cnidaria > Anthozoa > Scleralcyonacea > Helioporidae > Nanipora > Nanipora kamurai. Next base: position 3,403 of record JBAHVQ010160754.1, on the reverse strand, counting down.
GAACTTTGATAGCTATGATGCAGATAGTTCCAAAGTTACCATATCACAATATGTCATTAGTGGAGCAATCATGGACTGATAAATCATACGGGCCGAATGGACTGTCAAAGAAGATCGTATCTTTTCAAGCTTTTTTCAATTTACTCAAAGTGTTCTTGAAGATTCGATGCAAATTCGAACTAAAATTAAGTGTTGGGTCTATATGATGTGGTGCTTCCAATTACATTACTTCCGATTTGAATTTACAGAGATGAATTTCCTTCCTTTGCAAGGCGTTTCGCTATACCAAAGACCATAGACTCCGTCTTATTTGTTTTGATTAATCACTAGCTGATTCTTCTGGAACCACCAGGCAACTGCATCCATATCTTCAGACATAGCTGTGTCAATATTTTTAACATTCTAATCAGGGAAATCTAAGACGGTGTCGTCTGCATATATGATAATGTTACAGTGTTTTAAGACATTTGGGAGGTCATCAATGTATATCAAGAACATTGGTGGCCCCAAAATGGAGCCTTGGAGGACACCGTGACAGACAGGATAATTATCCGATCTATAGTTATCATAGATCACAACTTGTTGTCGGTTAAATAGATAAACCGTAAACCAATTAATTTCCACACCAACAACACCAAGCGCCTCCATTTTCTTAGTTAATACGGCGTGGTCGACCGTATCAAATGCCTTACGTAAGACAATAAAAACTGCCCCCGTGAGCTTTCCACGGTCCATTTCTTTTCTGATTGTGTCTGTATAATAGGTAACAGCAAGACTAGCTGAATACCTTTGTCTAAACCCGAACTGAGTGAGAGATAACAGATTTAATTCCTCCAGAAATTTGACCAGCTGATCGTAGACCAGGCGCTCCGCTATTTTAGAAAAAGCTGGTAGGATTGAAATTGGACGATAATTATCTAACTCTGTAACGCTGCCTGATTTATAAACTGGCATAATTTTTGCACGTTTTCATTGAGTAGGATATATCCCAGAAGACAGCGACAGGTTTATGATATAAGCTAGCGATTCAGAAATATACTGAGATGCATAATTAATCATACTAGGCGGGACGTCATCGAGACCTGTTGCATTGGTACTTTTTAACTTATTCAGAATTTTCAATACTTGAAATGGGCGAACTTCCTCAAAGCGAAAATCTTGGCCAGGAAGAAGGCACTGAACCTAACTCTATTTTCTGTCAGGTAGAGCTTCCAAGTCTATTTAATGTTTCTTCCAATTTTTGAGCAATAGAGGAAAAGAACAAAACAAAAGCATTTGATATTTTACTTTTGGATGTTGTCATACCATTATCTTTAAGGTTAAAAGTGTGAGATGAATTAGCAGTAATAGGCTTGTTAGAATACACTTGCTTAATGGTTTTTCAAAATTGTCTGGGATTCTTTCTATTATCATATAACAA
>JBAHVQ010160743.1:10893-22002 GCA_036872915.1 Nanipora kamurai | reverse complement strand
CGTAGTTTAAAAATGAATATAAGTGCCCAGCAAGCGATTTTGAAAAAAGACATAATAAAAAGAATAACATTTATTTGGTCTGTTACGAATTTGATTTCACCTAATACGAATTTGACTTGACCTATTATGAATTTGATTTGATCTATTACGAATTTGATGTGACTCGCGACGAATTTGAAGTGAAAATGGTGTAGTTGTTAAATTGAAATCCATTTCCAATTTAAGTTAGTTTATATCTGGTGACAAATATAAGAGCTCAGCATAAAATACGAAGGAAAGGCATGATAAACAACAAGGAAATGTGTACAATATTTATTAATTTCTAATGTTTCGTTGCCAAACTTGCAACGTCTTCATTCAATCTCTGAATATGTTGCAAGTTTGGCAACGAAACGTTAGAAATTAATAAATATTGTATGTATTTTCTTGTTCTTTATCGTGCCCTTTCCCCATATTTTATACTGGACTCTTATATTTGTCACAAGACTTTGTTTACGGCCTGATGAATCTATTGTTGATATTTTGTTAATTTGTATCTGATGAACTATACCAGATTCTGTTCTTAATTTCGTAATGGAAATACCTTTCCCTTCATTAAATACTGACACAAAGTTTCAAACGTTTCACAAAAGCACAGAATGTTACAACTGATTAAAGTTATGAAAATGGATTTTTATTGCGTGCTAGTCCCAGGCCTTTTGTTTGCGGTCAGATCACCTGGTTTGTTGACTCCTTTAATTAAGTCGAGACTGCCCCAAAGTTGACAGATTTGACGACACTCAGGCAGAATACACATTTTCGACAAAACGGTTCTTCATGGGTAATCAGGATCACGTTCGGTCGCCCACAACGGGGTTAAGCGTGGTTTCCATATAATTGCTGACGATTGCTGTGGATCGCTGGATACACAGCGATTGTATGGGAACACTTCCAGCGATCCCGGCGATCGTCAGCGATCCCTCACGATTGCTGAGATAGAAAATGTTCAATCCCAGCAATCGTGAGCGATCCACAACGATCACGAGCAATCGTCAGCGATTATATCGAAACACATCAGCGATCGACAGCGATTGACAGCGATCGAATAATAGTCCACAATGCATTGGTTTACTCGTTGCTATTGCAACGCTTCTATTTGAACACGAGTCTGATCATGGCGGATACCAAAGTTTTTATGGAAGAAATCCATCAATACGAATGCTTATACAACAAATATTGCAAGGACTATAAGGACAAATACAAGAAGATGAATGCCTGGAAGGCAGTTGGCGAAAAATTAGGGTTGGACCCAAATGCGACCGAAAAAAAAATTCCAAAGTATACGGACGGCTTACGGACGATGGTTGAAGAAGCGGAAGAATCCTCCGTCTGGTTCAGGCCGGGAAGCCGTACAAAAGCCGCACCTAAAAACGACGCTTTCTTTGGAAAACCTTTCTTTGTTTTAAGTATAACAAAAATAAATAATTTGCATGTAAAAACAGTTCTTCATCATCCACCATCTTCTCAGACCACGGTGGTTCATGCACGTGCGCTACGCAAAATCTGCTGAATGATGAGTAAGTTGGCTCTTTTTTGCCGCGATCCTGAGCGATCGTCAGCGATCATATGGAAACAGTTACAACGATCTCCTGCGGCCCACAGCGATCGTTCACCAACGATCGCCAGTGATCCACAGCGACTGTCAGCGATCGTCAGCGATTATATGGGAGCTAGGCTTTAACTACCTCACAGATGTTCGTTGCGGACGACATCGATATATTTGGCCAGCAGCCACTTCATTTCTACGCAAATTGTTGGGAACGTCCTTCGTAAAATTACAAAGTATTAAGAAATGTTGGCGGGATTTATTCAAATATAGCACATGTTGAACTCAAAACTATTGTATAGTAAATGTGGAATCTGGAAATTTGAAAGCTGTGGCTAGTATCAGATAAAAAGAAATAGAGCTTCTAAGAGATCATCTCACTGACTTTCGACTAGAGGGGAACTACTGCTACGGAAGTTCTTGTAAACGAAATTGCGAAGAGCTGATCAAGAAATACTTAGCTTTAAGCTCAACGTGCTTTAGCCCACTTTAATTAAAACAAAAGGGACATAAAAAATTTTCCGAAATCGGTTAGTCGCATCCAGTGGCAGGAAATACGACAAAACACAATCAAGAAATGTTTGCTGTTTGTTGAAGTGCACTAGACTTCTTAGATAGCATATCGGCTTCAACTATGGGATTATTCTTGGATATTTTAAAAAGACTGTTGATTTGTGTTTCGGTCATATTTCTCTGTTGTGAGTATGTAATATACTTCGTAGTTATTTATGGATATACTTGGCCCCACTTGAACAATCAAGACAGTTTTAGACATGGGAAAAAAAGTTACAGATAAAACACAAAGTCTCAAATTAAAATTCTTATTTTTCACAGTTCGGCATTTAGGAGTTTGGGAATGGAGGGATACCCAAAGGGATACAAACAGTTCTCGGTGGCATAAGAAAATTTGATGGGGGCAACGTGCATAATATCATAAGGCCTTTAATTTTACGAATTTTACTTAACTGATATTTTTAATAACCTTGCAAATGTAGGAAGCAATTTAATATCGTAAGGACGTAAAGACAATTAATATTCGTTGTCAAACTTATTTTCAAAAGAGTCCCGAGACGTGGTCTCCCGGAAAATATTTGAATTTTAAGCGCCCTGCATGAAAACTCATCTCCAACGATTTTGACTCAATAAATCTACAGTGTGGAAGTTTCTGAAAAGGGATGCTAGTTGACTTTACCAGTGGTGATCGTCTGAGGAGGTAAATTGCGGTATAAAATTTTAAAATCCGAGCTGCGTTCTCCATGATTAACTATCAGCGCACTGAGACTTACCCGAGAGGATTTCCATCGATTATTTTAACATTTATTAGTGAATTAATATTTGTCTAAGGATATACTTGTGTACTAACCTTTCTGTTTCTTTGCTGGATTTAGTAAGAAGAAGTTGTTTGATAAACAAAAGACTGAAAAATTGAGCAAAATTACGGCTCAAAACATTCAAAAATTATTCTGAGTAAAATTACGACTCAAGGAACATGTTTTAAATACAGAGCTAGTAAATGTCCTCAAATATTTCATACAACACAGACATTAGTGGTATTTTGAAGTACCAGCGCTTAGCTATGCAAATATCAAGTCGAGAAGCTTAAAATGCAACCTATGCGCTGCGATGAGTCCTAGTGGGTAAATGGCTAGAGGTTTACCAGAAGAACAACAACAGAATAAAGACCCCCAATCTATATGCTTATACCATAATGATATAACCGCGTTTCAATGGATGTCTCCGTTTATTCTCGTCTATACTATTTGCTACCACATAGCACAACACAGTATGCTTATACACCGCAGTCTGTCCAGTTACCTATATTTAATATAAAATAAGATATCCACTACAGTACACAAATCGAGGAGATTGTTCCGGCGCGTAAAAAATTGCTTATAAATTTGCGACTAGAGACATTTACGCTGAAAGGAAAGCAAGACATATCATACATAATAAAGTCTATATTTTGAGTGTATTTATTGTTGAAGACCAAGATTTTAGTGAGAAATATGAATTTTGACAAAGCAGGTGTGTGGCGGCGTCTGTTGTTCTCAACTTGCTCATTTTCCACACTTGATTTCTTCGTCATCTTTCAAGAAATTATGTAAATTTATTGTGTCAAAATATTTAACAAAACTCTGTTCCCAATTAATCACTGAATTGGCGTCTTGATTGCGTTCTTTTCTGCAAGTTAGTTTGATTTTGTAAGGTTACTGCACACTCAAATTCATATTTATCACTAAAACTTGGTCTACAACTGCAGATAATGTAGAAATTTAAACTTTAATGTGTTTAATATGTCTTACCTTAATTCCCGCTGAAATCCCTCTGTATTCGCAAATTTATAAACGATTTTCTACAAACCGGGACGATCCTGATTACTCCATGATGCACCGTTTTGTCGAAAACATCTGATGAAACATTTTCCGGGAGTACTTGATCACAGAACCACCTGGACATGATGACCTCTCACCTTATCAGACTTAAACAGTGTTTGAGGGCTTGGGACCGGTTGTTCCAAGCCCAAATACCTTATGACTGGATAAATCTTACCGACTCGAGTGAGCAGTGTTATTCAAGCACTGAACAACTGACTTCGAATTTTATGCACTGAATAAGCAGATACCTACTGGATAGTTCTATCTCGCAGGTAAAATTTAAAATCGATTTTTCAAGGTTTCATCGATGACTCTCATTGGAACTTCTTCGCCGGATAAGCTATGCAGGCTTTGAACGGAACAATCCACCCCTGAAGATTAAGCCTTGATGAAACGTACCTGTCTGTGATGAAAAAAGAAAAAAAAAAACAATCTCTTATCCGTACTTGATTAAAAAATGCAATTAAAAAGGATACACAAAGACGAGCACATGGAAGCTGGAATAATCCTATCCCTGCATCGCTTAGAACAGATCATCCTTATCTTTGTGTTGCGAAATAAACGCAGTCTGAGTAGAACATGCAGCAATCACTGAAAAGTATCGACGAGAAAGGGATTTGAAGCTCCCGATACAAAATGTGTGTTTGTGAGGTTTTTAAGTGTCTAAGTGGCGTTGGACCTATGGCCTTAAAGAATTATTTTACAAAAAATTCCCATTCAAGATACGCACACGGGAATAACAAAAATCTTTCTTTGCCTAAGATTAAAACTGAAAACGTTTGCATATCAAGCTGTACTTTTTTTCAATAGACTGCCTGATGGCATGAAAACAGAACAGCCAAGTTTAAGACTTAAGAACAGTTGTAATAACTTTAGTTTTCAGTGATATTTAACTGTTTAGTTTAATCTTTCTTTATAGTTTTACCTTTTTTATTTATAGTTGTTTCAATTTTAGTATTTATCAGGTAATTTGGAGGTCTTTGATTATTGATAACAGCTTATTTATTGCCGAAAAAATTCTTAACATGTATAGATATGAGATTATTGTTATTATTATTGTTATTATTGTTATTATTAAAGATAATTTTCGAGTGTCAGAATTATACAGTACAGTTAAGACCCAACTGGGACGAGTTGCGAATAATACAATTGTGCTTCGATGCCCATTGCTCAGAGCTAGGTCACGAATTCTGTATTTAATGGACGAGTAATTCCGGGGAAGTCAAGGGTATGTCCAAGGCATTGATGGCATTTACACTCAGTGGTAGGAACTAGTCCTGGTTGAGTCTTAAAATGAATAATTCCCACACTCGAAAATTAACTTTCACTTAATATTCTGTCCCCATTTCATGATACCGAGTGTAAATACCAAATATTCCTGGAATATAACCTTCACTTCACCAGCATTGACACTCATTAACCCTTTCATGCAGGCAGTTGTTGTGTAACAACTTTATCATTTTACTCTGTCTAACGCCAGACGATATTACTCGACAAATTAAAGACCCCTGGTCACTGCGCGAATGAAAGGGTGGCTCTCGGCAACGGCCTTCATAGCTCAGTTGGCCGAGCATTGTTGCAGTTTCGATTCCCAGAAGGCCCTAGGGTTGCAGGTTTCGCACGTTGTCCCGGTTGAGTCTTAAAATGTATAATTTCTACACCGGAAAATTAATTTTTACTTAATGTAGACTATGTTTAGGTAGGTTTCAGTACCTTCCGTTATACTGATTTTTCCTGACAAATTTTTCGATCTCAAAATATTCTCCTCGTATTTACCATTCGGGATGTAAAGTGGTATTCTACAAAAAAATGAAATATTTTAAAAATAATATTTCTATTAAAATATTTTCATATGACATGACAAATACAATAAATTAAAGCTAATACCAAAATATAGTTAATCACGTGGTTACCATGGTAACGAAATTACTGGGCCCCCAACCATGATTTTAATAGCCTCACGGTAAAAAAGATAGCTCAAAAACTAATTGCAGGAAAATTGAAACAAAGACAGTCATCTAATACAAAAGGGCCAATTAAACCATGTCATAAATCTAAAACACCTTCACTTTTACTTTTAAAAATATCTTTCATAATATTCAAAATAAGCACTTTGTTGAAATATTCACAACATCATTAACTCTCCAACTTATTTACATTATCTTAGGTTCATAACACAGAACAATAATATGTGCTTTTACAGTAAAGATTTGAAAGAAATTTCTTTAATAAGTTTTGAGAAACCTTTGGGGAACCCTAGATCTTAAAATGTTCCCGGGACTAGTCTTTGGATCTCCTTGAGTTTCTACTGATAGATACCAACGTTCGCCAATCAGGGTCAATCAAACTGACTGTCCGCTCTGTTGTATAATTAACTCAAAAAAGCCATTAAGAGATATTGCTACATTAGGAGGCGACTCTTTAGTAATACTTATTCCTTTGAAGCAAGATTTGACACGTCAAATAGAACGACTGTTGGCGACGGTCATATACTACGGTCATATTGGGAAAATGGGCCTTTACCTCATTAGTCACTGAATTATTAAACATAGAGTGCACGCTCCAATCCGTTGCCGAAAAGGGACCGGTCAGCTATTAGAGGCTGGGTGGGGGGGTAAAGTGTGAGGGAGTCACGATCTTTCAATCAGAAAAGGAGGGGCAAAAAATTTAATTCAATTTTGATGTGTAGAGATGTAACAAAATAATGACTAAACGAACTTACTCCGAAATTTAACATACAAATCTGGGATTAAAAAAACACATATTAAAATCCGCATATTAGATTAGGTTAAGAGAAGATGCTAGTGCTTAACTCTATTTGATCCGATCCCTCAAATATGCGCCTTCAGTGTACTGTGGAAACGTTAGTTATTTTGGCTATCTGCCTGTTCGAATTTCGACTAGAAATCAAGTTTTTTGAAATTTGCACAAAAATTAACTCAAAAAAGTATTTTTTTTTGTGCGCGTAATATTTTACAGTTTGTTGCTATGCAACGAACTGTGACGTGAAGTTAAGCAAAAGTTTTTCAACATTTTTTCAAGTTCCTTGGATCGTAATGAGTTAAACATAAATAAAAGTAATCTGTTTTCCCTCCCAGTTACATATGTATTGAATGAATTAAACTAACAAAAAACTGACAAGAAATAACAAACTAACAAGCTATGAAAACAAGAGGTGGCGGATGTTTGAAGAGAATTTTTATGCTGCTCACAAGGGGTCTTGAAAAACTTAAAACTATACATTGTGTTCTTCACCAGCCCTCTCCCCTTAACAACTGATCAACCAATAGTCTGGAGAGCTCGATCATTTGTGTGTATCACCCCAAAATTTCTTTGTAATTCAGAAGGTGCACACATTACCCAGAGAAATATTTTGTCCATTTTGATCTATTTCTTCAAAGCCAGACATTTTATGGCCTGTCAAAGTCATGAAAAAATTACCGCCATTTCGGTACACAAACGAGCTTGTGAGGACAATGGGTCTAGTAACCTCCATGTAAATTAGTTTATGACATTTAATTAGTCATAGCCCCATTCTCCTTACAAACTCAGTTTTATATCAAATTGGCGGGGGTTTTCCATGCCTTTGACGGGGCATAAAATGGCTGGGTTTGAAGAAAACGTGCACAACAAAATTGACAAAATATTTCTCTGGGTAATGCGTGAAGATTTTGAAGTAAAATGAAATTTTGTGGTAATATACACTTCAAAAATCTCCCATTTTTCGAGAAAAAATTCACCCCTGGATTAATTTCATAGAAAAACAAACTGTTTTTTACAAAATGTCGATAATTTCTTTTTTGGACTACACTATCACGTATGGAGTTCCATTCTTACCAAGTCACGTGAAAATAATACTGCAGTCGATCCTAATTTCCAAATTAGCTTGGAAAAGTCGTCCACTAGGAGTGGGTTGAATTAAATATGGCGGATTTATACTGAGGCGAAAATCTTCTCTGCAATTGGTCACGTGAGTAAAAACGAATTTTGTGTCAAATAATTCTATGGAGTTTAGTACAAGTTGTCGACCGAGAGAGCCTTTAAACGTATCGTTATCTTGTAGTGGCCACTGATTACCGAGGGGGAGTTTGAATTCAAGTATGGAAATTGAAAGGAAATTGATAGAACGATACCTAGCATTTGTATGAGTAAATTGAGTGCAAAATGAACATGATTAAATTCCCCAAACGTCCGACTTCTTGTGTAAGTGAGCTTTTGGTGATCACCATTCACACGTATGACATGCAGTGTGCCTTTTCCATTTTGTTAACCTTGGGTATAATAACGTCACTTAACCGTCATGACTTCGTCAAGGTCAGGGAACAGTTTTCATCGTAGATCAGTCGTGGGATTAAACTTGACCTTCATCGTATCCCATTCCTAGTCTACATCCTAATCCTATTTAGGATTTTGATTAAACTGTCATAATTCCGTTAGAGTAAGGATTATCCATCGGATCTGTCCGAGTATAGACCCTGTTATTCTCATGCACCGTTCCTATAAATACCAGAACGGCGGAGGTGCGGCGTCTAATTCCGTTTGGTTAGAAAAGTTTCATTAGGTGCGGCAGAATTAATACTGAAAGTCGAACACAAATTTTGATTCTCGTGGGAGCTTGGTATACAGCAGACGACCAACGAACATTACTCAAGCTCGTTATCTCAGAAAAACGAATTCTGAGCCCTAGACGGGAATCGATCCCGCAATCTTTCGTGTTCGATTCACCATTAACTCTATCCCGGCAGATCCTTTGACGAGTAAAATCATCTGGCGTTAGCCAGAGTAAAATAATGAAAGTCTGGTGCCACCGGCAAAGATTAAGCTCGTCAAAAGTTTTTTAATTTGTGCAACACAAGAACGACTGCTATTTAGACGCTTCTACTTTCATCTACCGGACTAAATGAAAAAAATTAACGAAGAAAAAGGAAAAAACGAAAGCAAATTAAAAAGCCGTTGAGCTGTTTTTGGTATTTGATAAAATACAATCAATCCTGTATTAAGGGAGACAGTCGCATTATTGAGTGGACTGTCGTATTATGTATTCATCGAGTAGTTTCCGATGTTCCCATCGAATGAATCCCCAACAAATGTTATACATAAGACCGTATTTTATATACCCCTCAATTAAACGCGCGTGGACACCTAAATTGAACAAAATCCTTGTACTGAGCAAATCCTTTGTACTGATCAGACAACATTTTCTACATTTCTTTAATACTTAAGAGATTTTCCTAAATCGTACTACCGAGTGAGTGAGTGAAAGACTTTATTTACACAGGGGTAACCCATTTAGCTTGAGTGGCTGATATCCATATAGGGGCCCTGGATATACCATGGTTAACTATTAACAAATCATGCGAAGCAAAGTACAAATTATTTAAAAATACAATTGTGACTAATATAGTTGTAGATCAATTAAAAAATATCCTTCGTGCTAAACGAATAAAATATTCATGTTCGCAGTGTTAATCGAGAGTTTGATTTCAGAGTTTCGAAATGACAATAACCAAATTTGGTCTTGGTTTTTCGTTTCCAACGTTTTACCGTGTTGCGAGCGTTGTATATAGATTTTCCACTTAATAAAAGTACTATATACGATAGGCTACTGAAAATTCCGTTTGACACGGTGTTTAATTTCCAAAAGGTTTGGGATCTACAACCTTGTGAAGTCGCCATTTGTGATTCAAACCACAGATTTCGAAAACTCTCGATATTTGGGTCATACGAAATGCACTACAATCGTATAGAATAGGTTTGAATTCGACAAAATTTCCTACGGTAGCGAGTAAATTTTTTTACACCGTTACAGAACATGGAAAATTTATTTTTAAGAGCTTTTATAATTTACGCAATTGGGTTGGTAAAAAGCTAAGAGAAAAGGTAAAGAAAAAGATTAGTAACGTGACAAAACTTGATTTTTTTTGTGGAGATATTGCTGGAAATGTGAACTAGGGGGTTTTTGACCCTAGGTCTAAGACTAAGTCTACTGGTAAATTGCTAAGACTGATTTTGATGAATTCTAAGATGTTTTGTGCAACATTCTGGCAATGACATGATCAGTCGATTAGAATTAGGAGGTACAAGTGCCCAGTTTGGCACAACTCAGACAAAGATTCAAACTGAATCAATTGTGGCCGCATGCAAATTAAGCATGCAGGTCAGAAATTGGGGTCACGGACATTGCTGGCGTGCGAAATTCGATTTCAAATTGGTTGAGAAATATTCAATGAAGGTATAGAAAGGAATTTACTTAATCATTGAATACACTGGCTTCGGTGGTACATTTTATATGGTTGACAAAGTTCGTAGACTTACAGGTTCCGGAACATGTCTGAAAATATTTAAACAACTTCAATACATGCTATGTGCTGTTCCATTCTTTTCCGTTTTACACAATTTTTAACAAAGATTTGCAGTGCGACGAAACGAATTTACCACTCAAAATGTGTGGTGTAAAAGACATCTCTACGATGAAGACAAAACGATTTCGGCAAATGTGAATAATACGCAGGAGGAATTTTACCTCAACTATCACCTGTTCGAGAAAATCTGGCGTTTTCGTTATGCAGTATATCCAGTTAAGTAGTCAAATATTCTATTGTAGCAGCACATAGCTAATTTCCCCTTAACAAAACGAGTGAAAGACTGGTGACGAGGAAGCAGCACTATTGTTCTTGTGGTGACAGCTTCGCTGGGTTTTATACCATCAACCATGGAATCGGTCCCTCCAAAAGATCCCAAAAACACTTGCGCTGCTACTCATTACCAGTATTACGGTCGTTTTGTTAAAGGCCAATTGCGCTGGGCGCCAATGCTATTTTTAGACTTGAAACTGAAATTGACAACAAAGAATTCCCAAACGAACTGTTTTCTACTGTTTGGAACACAGAATTAACGAGAAAACTCAGAAAAACATTGCAAATTTGACACTCTGACGTCATTCGCGCGCTTCGTTATTGTGCTTGGTTTTCAATTCTGTTATGCAGCATTGCTTGCTACTCAGTGGACTGCATAAGTCTCCGTTTACGTGAGTCAGGCAAGAGATCAGACCGCAATGAGTATGGAAATCTTGTTATGAATATAGTTGCCTAGCAAATAAATTTTAAAAAAGGCATAGTGGAAAAGGCAATAGTAAAAAAGGCATAAAAA
>JBAHVQ010160743.1:0-10793 GCA_036872915.1 Nanipora kamurai | reverse complement strand
TTATGAATATAGTTGCCTAGCAAATAAATTTTAAAAAAGGCATAGTGGAAAAGGCAATAGTAAAAAAGGCATAAAAAAGGCATAAAAATATTTTATTACAGCTAACATTTGTTGAAATGTTTACAAACAACCAGCACGAAATTCTTCACGAGCTCTCGCAAACATTTAGAACTACTACAACACTGTACGTACGTATGAACAAGTGAGGTATGCGTTTTTCTCAGTCACTAACCGGTCTGGAAATAATTTGCGTTTAAATAGAGAAAATCTTGTGCCTGTCTATGTTTGTCCCGGTCTAATGACAGTCGTCTCAATTCAACTAACGGGTATAACTTCGGACCGGTCTGAGCACTTTTCTATTCCGGTCTCTTGTAAATGTCTACCAACGATAACTTTTTAACCGAAACGAACTGGTCGTCTTGGTATGACGTCTTTCCGGGCCTATATAAACAGGTCCTAGATTTTCACCGATAGCGTAAAGCCAATCCATTCTCGCGGATTTAAAGGTATCCATTGTCAGTTTTGTTGTCCGCCAGGCTTCGCTTTCTCAATCTATTTATAATTCGAATGTTTATGTCTTGTTGTACCACTGATTTTGTTTTTTCAGGCCTTCAGCCTCCTTTTTGATAGTTTGCCAGATCGCCAGGTGTTTAACGTCTTGGAATTTCTGTAAAAGTCTTTTTTTGTAAAACGGGTTTCTTAATGACAAAATGTGTCCTGATTTCCTGACTTTTAATGAGAAACTATATCCTCAAGCCAAATTTCCGTTGGTGAAATTTTTCGCGCTCATCAATTTTTTCTTGTTTCACATTGGATTTTCGAGTTCTAGAGAGCCAATAAGAAACAAGAAAAAGGCAATGCGTGCGGGAAATTCCGCCAGTGGAAATCCGGCTTAACAAAAGAAGCTTATTAAAAATCTATTGTTAAGGGTCACAAACATGGCGGCCATGACGTCACGTGTAAAGCTGCAAGTTTAGATAAAAGAGACAACAACGAAGAGAAATGAGTCAGTTTTACGTCTATTACCGGAACGCGGACAGCCTCCACAATGACGAATTAGGGAGCTGGCGACTGATGCAACGCCGACGCCAATTGATGGTTTGCAATCAATCCCTCAAGATTCAGAAGATGAAGAACCAACGGCCATGTTGGTATCACATACAATGGTAGTTAATGAGATTCTTTTGTTAACGTTCCGCCAACATGCTGCCATGATGTCACGTGCCAACATCAATAAACAAAGTACTTTAAATTCCACTACCTTGACTCAAACCATACTTAGTAAACTCAGAATGTTCGGGTTTTTTTCTGCCAATCTTTCCAAGCAATTCTAGTTGACCGATTAGCTCCCTTTGCTAAACTACAAGCCAAAACTCTTCGTATTTTAAGAACCGACGTCTTGTGTTGAGCTAGCCACGATGTCGTCAGAAATACTCTGGAGTTTTTTGTATTGGAATAAAAATCTTATCGTACTCCCGTGTCGTCAACTTGATGCCTATGACGTCAGTGGCGTGCTGGCCTGTGTTTGCCAGGGGAGGCCAGGTGGTAATTTACCCCCGTACTAGCGCTTTTGTGCGTACTTACGGTGATTTTGTGCTATTTCGGCGTCCCGTTTATGCTCTGGCGCCCCTAAAAAAGCATCGCTGGGGGGCCGTGGCCCCCTGGCCCCCCTGCCAGCACGCCACTGTATGACGTGTATTCGTAAACCAATTTTCTAATGGTTGGATACGCGCACCGCCAAGGCACTAGCCTAAGGAGGGGGTAATTTTTAGTAGGGAACTCGCAACAAAGTATGCTTAGCAATATCGGCAATTATGTGTAAAATGTAATCTCGTTGAGTTGCCATTCTGTCATGACTTCGCCGTCTGCGTCAATAGAAATGTTAAACCTTGGGTTGTTTGCTTTGGTAATTTTTTTTACAAATTGGTTAAATAAAGCAGAGTAAGTATAACAACTTATGGAAATTTTTATAATCTCACATGGAACAGGATTTTTTAAAATCCACTAAATGTAATGCAAAAATCTGTCTTGACAAGTCTGGAAATATTTTTCTTCGATATTTCTGAGTGAAATATCTATTCTGATTCGATACCGTCGGTAATGGGTCTTAATTAATTGTAATGATTGGGAAAATATACCAAAATTCCAACGCTGCTGTTATTCTGGTGCCAATTAATAATTACACATTAAACTTGTAATCATTTAGTGTACAGAACTGAAAAATTGGAAATAATAAATAAATTAAATTAAAGTTTTGGTTTTGCTTCGTACACAAGAGTACGACCCCATTATTCTCCCATCCCTTGATGACTACGTACTAAATACGCTCGTTAGACATGGTTTCACGATACTCTGGCTTAAAAAGTTTGGACCGTAGCTTATAAAACTACCGTTTATGACCCAACATTTCAACACTCGTACTTGTATTTTCGCAGAACAAATGATGAGAAAAGCAACATCCAATGCTTTCATTGCATTATTTTGGATAGATGGCTTTGCTCAAAACTTGCCATATGGCATATAGATGCTTTGAGGTGGTCTTACAGGGAAAAAAAAAATTTTCGCTACTTCCACTGAAATCAAAAGGCACCTATACTATGAAGTCGGTGATGCTTGCTAAACTAAAATATGTTATTTTGAAAATTGTTGTCATAGCAAGCGAGATTTACCACACCCAAAAGAAAAAATAAGATCAATTTATAAACATGATAACTCGTCAACGAATCAAGATAGAAGACTAGAATAATTTGTAATCTATGATTCGTAATAATGTTTCGGAGGTAAACTAAAATCTCTTTTGTACGACACACTGTATGCCTTTAGCTTGATTTTTTCTGTTTTCCTGCCAAAAGTGTGCGATGAAAACGACGATAACTTTGTGAAATTTGAACCAAATGCGGTTCTTTAGTTCATCTGCTAGACCAATGTCTAAACTATAATACATGAAAGTTTGGTAATTGTACCTAAAATATCCGTTCAAATTTCCTGCACGAAATATCAGTTATCGGGCTATTTTCATAAAGCGAGAAAAACGATCTTAAAAGATTTTAATGAGATAATTCCCTAGGGTGACGTCAATTGTGTAAAACCGATTAACAATTGTCATTGCGTGCGTTCCTTTGTCCAAATTTGAGTATCAGTTTGAGAATATGAACAGTTTTCTTGGCTGCAGAATGTGATTTTAGACAAAAAATGATACAGGTAGTATCTAGAAAGGTTTAGGATTGTATCTCAATAATATGAAAAAATAATGAATTTTGGTAAAATTCGTTTTTTTTTCCTGTAAGGCCTCCTTAGTCTAACGTAGAATTTATAACTAACGGTCACCATGCAAATGCTTACTTCAGTGAATGCACTTTACTTGACAAACCAGCGTTTTTGCATAGGTATAAACTGTACATACCAAATATGTTGTACTTTTACCCTCTCTAATAAACTTAGTTCGGCATAGTAAAGCAAACCGGAATTTCGTGCCCGCTTATTCACCGTTTTTTGAATGCAAAAGCATCCAGTGTGGATTATTTTGACCGAACCGAAAAAGTGATTTGGTTGTCATGGCAGTGAGACCGCCCCTGAAAGAAGTTAACGCTGCTGCTGTGCGTTCAAGCATTAAAGTTAATTATGTTCCAAATAAGTAGTGGCTATAAAATGTCAGTTGACGAATTCTTCGACATTTAAAATCTTGTTCGAGGCTTTCCACTGTTATTGTGATGAAATCTTACAGAGACATTGGTATAGCTATGTGACTCCCAACTCTGTGTGGGAATGACATCATTTTGCAACTGCGATGTGTACGTGTCATCGGATATCTTGAAAACAAGCTATCTAAGATTCGCCCCTCAGGGGAATTGACCACCACAGGAACCCCGAAAAAAACATGGATCCGTGGAGCATTCGCTACTGAAATAAGGGTTCATTCTCTCTGAGATACTTCCAAGCAATCTAAGAACCTTGTTTTAGCTTGTCTTCAACTTGCCAAACTCTGACCAACATACTTCTGTCATTCCATGCCATTTTTGATGCCCTCTTCTAATTTCAAAATCTAAAAATTTTCACTTACAGGCAGCCCCAGGGCCCCCGCCCCCCCGGCCCCCACGCCACTGCTAGTCTACAAAACCGCGTGGCCGTGCAAGTTCCTGGTTTCCGAAATACGGTTTTACAAAGTTTTACAAAGACATTTTGCAGTGTCATGCTTCACATAAAGCTAACCACTTAGAAAACTACTGTTATGGACGATCATCTACGCATGAAATCTGCTTGTTAATTTACAAATGTGAACACGTCATTTCAACATACAAACTATTCCCAGAATTGCTACACTTACGACTAACTGTTGATCGGCTTCGATTCCACGAGGGGAAGCCATTGACCTTGAATTTAGAACTGCCAGGAATTATGAGATATTGTTATTAACGTCATTTGATTTTCGATTTAGTGACGGGTCCCAGCACTGGGTCCCTGCCGAAGAACGTAAGGTTTTTAAATTGATTTTGTTTATTGACTCCTAAGTTATAAATTCCATTTCAGTTTTAACTGGATATTGAAAAACAAAGAAATTGCACAAAAGGATGGTGTATCTAATGTCAGAACATTACTTATTTTATAGGTTTAACCTTCCGAGAATTTTATTGCGAAGACGGTCATGCTTCTCGGCTCCTCATGGAATTAGTATCATCGAAATTCATATTTCAAGTGATACCTGATACTTGTTTGGGCGATGATATACATATTTGTTCTGTACGGAGCCTGATTATTGCAATGCAAATTTCATGCTTGATTTTCCTTTTCCGGACTTTTTTCTCGACTTTTTTCTCGACTTTTTTCTCGACTTTTTTCTCAACTTTTTTCTCAACTTTTTTCTCAACTTTTTTCTCAATTTTTTTCTCGACTTTTTTTATCCACTTTTTTTTCTCGTCTTTTTCCCGAAGTACTCCCATTGCCACGTAACTCGCTTTCAGTTGCCCGGGAAACATCTTGAGGATTGCGTCGGTTTCGAAGCTTTCCAGATGTCTATTTTCAAAAGCCGGCAAGTAGTGAGGTAAAACGGCACAGCATCTGAAAAGTCTTTCCACAATAAGAAAAAGTACGGAGCCTGATTAGTAGTGCCATGTAAATTTCATGCTTGATTTTCATTTTCCCGACTTTTTCTCCGACTTTTTTCTCGACTTTTTTCCCCAACTTTCAGCAGGGTTTGGTAAAGTCGGTCGGCAGAACAAACGGAAGAGGATATTCAGTTGAACAAGAAAAAGAAATGGTTAAAGATGTGTTATCTTTTATGGCTTTTGCCAATTGCGGAAAGACCTTTCAGATGCTATGCTGTTTTACCTCACAACTTGACGGCTCTTGAAAATAGATATCTTGAGCGGGGTGACTTAATTTAACGTTACTTTCACCTCGAGCTGGATTACAACGAAATCCTGTTATCTGTAACTGTTATTTTTTAACTGCTTTACATGAGTATTTTTGGCATAGGTGTACGGGAGCTTCTATGTCTGGGGGGGGGGAGCGGCAGCCTATTTGCCCAAAAACTTTCAAATTTTTTTCAAATATTTTACATTTTAAACAGCCGTTCTAGTCATGTTCCATCCATGAATTGTCATCAGGATACTAAACTACCACCGCCATCCCAACCTTTTCCTCAATCCTAAGTCTCTTTTGCCCAATTGCCTGCCCAAAAAAACTGCCTCCTCCCAACTTTGGAGGGGCGTATGTCTATGATTTTTGGGCATTTGACAGCTGAAAAGAATTTTTAAACGCCGTGGTCTTGGAAAGCTGCGAAACCGATTAAATCCTCAAGATGCCGGTTGGCCGGGTAATTGAAAGCGAGTTACGTGGCAGTGGCAGCACTTTGGGAAAAAGTCGAGAAAAAAGTCCAGAAAAAGGTCTAGAAAAAAGTCCAGAAAAAAGTCGGGAAAAGGAAAATCAAGCATGAAATTTGCATGGCACTAATCAGGCTCCGTAGTTCTGTATATCATATAAGTACGTATAAGTATTTATATTCATGCATTTTTTACCCTCCATTACATTGCGTGAATGTCCTGGAAGTAAGTCTGAATATTCTTAAAATATTAAGGCACTGAAGATAACGCAATAATTTAACGACGAAAACAGAAGCACAACCGGAGTAGGCCACGGTTACATGCATCGTAAATCACTTGGTTATCATTAACTATTTGCTCTTGTAATTTGACGTCATTCCGCATTGACCTAAAAGATGTTTTTCAGTTTCTGATTTGAAACGATCAAACTCGCCTAGTTTGGTTTTAATTTGTTCCTTTTTTTCTGTCAATCTAATTTTTATTTTTCAAAACACACTATGCGTTTTGCTGCAATCTGTTAATCTTATTGGCAAAGATGTTTTATACAATCGCGAGAATGCTCATAATTGCCATCATAAGACTTATAATTTTAAAATTTCTTGCGAAGCATTTGCAAGACATGTGAAAGAGAGGGGTGTTACACGCTGCGACTGGAATACGAGGATTCTGAGGGATATTGGAGAATAAGAGTCTCTTATTAGTCGTCAGTCGATTTGGTCAGCAGTAGTTTGCATATTCCTTATATGGAAAGCATTCAAAGAGGCCCTAACTGTCGCGCGTTTTTTAAATAGGCAATTCGACTGAACATGAACCGAGTTTGATTACAAGGATATTGAAAAAGCCATTACTTGTCAAAATACGCGAATCCTGGCCTGCCATTTCTTTTATTAAGGACTTACTGAGAGACAGCTTGCTGCTTACAACGTGAACAAGAAAACGATTACTTCTGATGCTACAATGGCTGAGAGTGAAAATGAGATGGTAATCGTTGCCGAAGAGCTTTCAAACCCAGGTAGGACTGTCCCCTCATATTAATTTCCTGATATTCGTCGTATATATTTGATTACACTGTACTTATGGCTTGGGCTTAAGGTTCGAGGAAGTGATAAAATTGAACAAGGGCGATGATCTATAGACAGTACAGGTACATGTAGATTATATATTTATATACTGGTATATATGTGCATAGGTAACGAACTGGCAGATACTGATCATGGAACGTGAAATTTTGCTTTTACTTGAATTTTTAACTATTCTGTTCGACCAATGTTTTGATCCACTCGGCCTCGGCTTGTTTCTTATTTAAAAGTAAATCAATCTCGTTCATCATGTTGCTGGATTGTGCACAAATTATCTCTGTATTGCTGTTTTATTTAAGTCCATTCGTATTGCATTTCATGGTCGGGATACTTTCTGGATTTTCTGTTCTTTGTTAAAGCACGTGGCTGGAAAATGTTAAAATCTTGACTCCCTACGTTTCTCGTTAAGCTGATCTGTTGATTGCATACCGTAAAATCTGTTCTTCACTTCATCTATACCTTAATGTTCAGGTATATGAGTTTGTAATGTCGACGTACTAGTTATTTATTTCTAAAGTAGCAGTCTGGGTAACATGCACTTTTTACTCAAGTACTAGTGCACAGAAATGTTTTAACTTACTGAACCAACTGATAAATCATACCAACATATTCATCATATGTGATATGATCATGAATTCATCTTGCAATCGATGCCTCCAGTGGAATGCTTCAGACCGTGCAAAGTGTATTCCTGTCCAGTTTCACTCTGGAATTTTGTAAAATCTTTGCAAATCAGGTCGACTGTTGTCTATCAAGTTGTTGCATCTACAGGTATATTTTTTTTTATAAGAAGTCTGACAGATTTTCCATTAAATATGGTTCATTCAGCCCCGTGTTTAACATTTTGATTCAAACTGTTAAAACCACTTATAGCCTGCTTTCCATACACTACTTCGTAAATATATTTTACAAACTCAATTGTCCATGCCAGAAATTAAAAAAAAGAACAAGTCAATTTTGGTAACTGGGGAAAATTTGGAAAAACACAAACAAACTGAAAAACATTCTTTAAAAAAACGAAGCTCCACTGGACTTTCATGGATCCTGAATCATGCACCATATATTTAGTTAATTTCACAAAAGGGGATGATTTTGCCTGTTATCTCCTCTCTGTCAAATTTCACTGATTTGCTAGTCTTCAAAAATCTACCAGTACTTTATTTTGAATGGTATGTGTCCAAATGCTTGTTGATTACTTAGTTTGACTTGCTCTGTTCAGCTATGATACTTCAAAAGTGTCAATATTACAATTTTGCTGAACTTAATGTGAAGTCCAGTGTCATATGAAAGCAATATGTTGTCAATTCACAGACAGATTCTGAAAACTTGGTTGTCAGGCAAAAGTCAAACCTGTTCTAAAAACACCACATCCAACAAATTGAAAGAATGTCCTGTGATTGGTAATGAAAAGCCAATCAACATGCATTGATGTTGAGAATGTTGGATGAAATAGTGTGAAAATGTGTGACTGTTTGTGCAACATCATCTGACATTTTCAGGCAACATTTTTCAGTATACAATGTTGGATGGTTACAGTAGTCAGCTTGCTTGTATACACGTATATGTAACATATGACAAGGATTGTATTATGTGGGAGGCATTTAAAGCCAGCATTTCTGAGTTTCTCAAAAATTCCCAGCCATAATTATCTTTGAGTTTTCAATATGGCTGAGTTTAACATGGTGTTGAATAATTTTGATGAATGGTTTATTGGATAATTTTATCATATTAAATGCATTATTATACATGTATATATGGTTATAGAATGCATATACAGCATATCTTATTAATAAATATATAAAGAAAAGAGTGACAGGAGCCTAAGCAAGAATCTTCCAAGGGCACATACTGTATTCTGGTCCTTTAGACTTTTGTTGTAAATATAAACAGTCGAGAGAGCTACTGTACTTAGACAAGTTGGTAGACAATAGCAATTGCAGAAAGCTAATTTTAAGAATGCAATAAATAGCATTCAGATGAAGATAAGATGCATTCAAACTGGTTATGTTAGCATCTAGCGAGTTTCAAAAAGTCTGACCTTGATATGGTATTGAAAACTATTTGTGTAAGTTTAAAATAGTAAAATTGAAAACTTTGGGACAAAGGATAAAACAAACTGCGAACAAGAGTGTTATCTTGATAACTCAAGATATGAGCTAAAATCAAGAGAGTATCAATGGAATTGTGATATTTCGTCTTTATTTCAAAGACATCATCAGACAGACTGGCTGACGTGTATTTCTAGTGTTATAATTTTGGAAGTTAGGTGTACAAAAACTGAACATTTCAAGTGAAGGCCCTTGGTTGTGTCACTCCGACAAAGGGCCTTCGCTTGAAACGTCAATTTTTCTACACCTAAGTTCCAGCATTTTCCCAACCCTCTAAGTTTTCTACAGGTCACTCAACACTGCTGATGCAGCACTCTCCTTTTGTATTATAATTTTGTACTTGTTACCATACACAAGCATTCTTTAACTACAGGGTAGTTGCTGGCAACATATTTTTTCAGTAGAGAACATAATTTTTCTTTTTTATGGATAATTAATTTTCCATGGAGTTAATGAGGGAGTGAATCAATAAGAATTAAAATGGAAAGTGAGTTGAATATTAAATAATCACTGTAACCCATTAAGTGGCAAGGGCACACTTTAGTATTTTATATATTGGCTAATGCCAGTGGATTTTACTTGTTAAAGGGACGAGCCCCCGCCCCTTAGCCCTTTCTTTGCTGACAGGAATTTAAAGTCCATATGTTTGTAAAGTGTTCTGTATGCTTGCATATCTTATGATAATGCTGGATAATTAATGGGTTAATTAAACACAAAGTTATTTAAAAAATTAACGTTGGAAGTACTAGGAGAATCTGAAGAAGTATCTGGTAAGTAACAAGGAATCAAAGATTATTGTATTAGGCCCATAATGCCAAAGGAACAAAGAAAACTATGCCCATTAAGTGGAGGATTCTTTCATCTCTGAATTCCCTTTGTAGATTCAGAAATCATTTTTTATATATTAGTTAAAATGAGCAAATTTTTAACACTGAGAGTCAGCAGTGCCCAGCTGCAAATAATTGTTATCAATCAGCTACAGTAGTTGTGATGATGTATAGAAGTTAAAACCCTGGATGATATGTCAAATTATTTGATTTGTTGTCTTTCTTTTTTGGCATCTACATTAACAATGGCCAAATTTTAGCAACTTTTCTAATGCATAAAAACCTTAACTTTTAACACCAATTTCTGATATACATGTAAATGTACAACATCAGACACCTAGAACAAAACAAATACAAAGAAAACAGAGTACAAAAGAGGAAAAATATTGAGCATTATGTATGTAGTTAATTCTTTAATTCATGCATCAGTTTTCCTCTTTTTTTGTTCAGTGGCAGATTACCAGTTTTGGATCCTGTTGGCTAAACAAAATTCATGGGCCTCATAGTGTAATCATTGAAAAAATAATATAGGCTACATATAACTAGAATGACATGTTTAATACATTTATTGAGCTGGTCAGTGGATAAACCCAGTGATTGCTTGGGAGTACTTCATGACTGCTAACCTATGTGTTTTTACAGTACTGTACATAATTTAAGTGAACATCTTCTTGTTGTATTAAAAATAAAAATAATGCCAATAAAACAATCCATTCCCTGGAAATCACGGGTCTCTTGCGTACCTGAGCCTCCAGGGTTCAGCCTGCATAGCCTAATGGGTAATCTGCCACTGGTTCAGCATTTTTAGCTTTGTTCTTTCATTTGGTCATTGTCGCATTTTACCTGATTGTACAATGTTACAACTGTGTTTGCAGTGTAAGAGTAATAATAATAATAATAATAATAATAATAATAATAATAATCTTAATCTTTATTCAGGATACCCACATCACTTTCGTG
>JBAHVQ010160732.1:0-15798 GCA_036872915.1 Nanipora kamurai | reverse complement strand
TCAAGCTGTTCTCCTGAAGAACTTAACTTTTGGCTGTCTAGATTTATTGTGGAAAGTCAAAAAGAAGACGGTGAATGATACCTACCATCCACGTTGTATTTGTTGAGATGTGGAGTAAATCGGTATTTACAAGAAGAATCGGGAAAGACCGACGTTGAAATTCTCGGCAAGAATGACGCTGGTTTTGCCACTTTCCAATCTGCCTTGAATTTTATGATAAAGGAATTTACTGCAGAAGACATTGGAACTTTAACGTAGTCAGTCGAGATACATTGTCTGGAAATGCGGGAAAAACCTCAGAGCGGTCAAAAATCAGTTGCAATTTATGTTGAGGGTGCCGTGAAATTACCCAAATCGTTTGTTTTATGTTTATAAATAAAGTACTACACGGTTGAGCGATTGAACCTAAATGCTACTATTGGCTGCTTGCTTCGTTATACCAAAAGCAGAACGTGTTCAGTGAGTGTGAAAGTGCATACATTTGCATAAAGGTGAACAAAAACATAGATCAAAGCCTTTTGTCCCGTTTCCAGACAATGTATCTCGATTGACCATGGAACTACGGAAGAAGATGGAACGAAGCTGTGGCATACAGAGGTCGTAAGATTCCACTCTGCTGAATCTTTGAGCTATACCGTGTTCTTCAAAACTGCAAAGTGTTTGGATTACGAGGTTTGAATGAGCATGTAAACCTTACATGCGAACAGTATGAGTTTAAAAACGTTCGAGGCGGATTGAGTCATGGGAAAGTTGGTGTTAAGCGCATTAAGCACTACAGTTCGTCCGAGAATTCTAAGTGTTTTTTTTTCAGTTATTGAAAGAGTATTTTTATTGCATACCAGAGGGAGGGAGATTTTATCGGAAACCACTTCCTGCGAAAGCGGAGGGAGATGTAAGATTTAGCAAGCAACTAGTAGGAATCAATACGCCAGGTAAGTATATGAAAGTTATGTATTCGAAAACCGATATCACGAGAAATGTCGAAATCTTGCGAATCACTCGGGCAAGTTACTTGTGCGACTTCGGTTTTCGAGAGAAGTTTTGACGAGCAACAGATAATAGGTAGAAAAGGTCATAGAAGCTTAGCTGTACGGAATTATAAACCGTCTTCGGGGGGGCTTAGAAAGTCAAGTACCAGAGGCATCACAACCTCCAGATTCTATGATTTCAAGAAAAGGTTAAACTAAATACAGCTAATGAGTCTGTTATGCCGGAAGAAAATACAAAAAGCTAACGACTCTCTTTATTCCTTTGCATTAGGTAAAATAGGCTGACTCGGGGGTCAAAGTCGAAGGAAATTATTGTGTAAACGGTACACGGGAGTAATAAGCTAACGTATACAATAGACATGTGTGCTGCGTCCCCAGGGTAGGATCCTGAAGGAGTAAAGTCATTTTACTTCCATTGCAGAGTAGTAACTGTAGTAGTTTTTAAGCTTTTCCAATAGATGTGTCCACAAAGGTGTCCGGGGGCCGGGGATCATGGCCCTTCATAACAAATATTTCCTGGGGGTTCGGTCCTCATAACATTCTAGTTCCATGTCCCTCCCAGTTGATTAAACTAATCTGTTAAATTATTGTCACGTGTTCAGGATTATGAAGTTTTCACTGTTTTTGCAGCCCTCAAGAACAGTCCGTTTAACAACCAAGGCAGTCCTTTGGTGATTTCAAACAACATTTTTTTTATCAGGAAGGGGTAAGCTAGGTTTTTGGGTCTCTCAATAATTTAAACCTAGCAATTGCATCTTTGTATGAGCCAATATCCTTTCGACTACGTCGTCCAGATAGGTTTTCTTAAAGGAAGAAAGACTTGTAAATACCGACAACTTAATTATCCGACCACAGAACTTGATTCCGTATATAAGATTTTATTCAAGGATATAAATATGCCAGTATTGCCACTCTATAAAAATGAAATTTGCTGCGGGGACTAGACAAATTCAGCTGGTAAAATGTGTGGTTTGTTTCAGTGACGGCGGTAATTAATTATAACAATGCCTCTATATCTGAGTCAAGTGTCGATAGATTCAACATCCTATAAAAATTTTTTAAAAGAAACGTTGCATCAAACCATATCTCTGTCAACTTCTGAGCTTCTACGATTGCATACGTGTAATCATTAGTTTTGATCATCCTTCGAACGTAATGAGTATTGTAAATTTTTTTGATGTTTTTAAGATGGTCGGTGAGTTTACTATTACTATTATCTTGCATGTATTATAATACCTGTCTTCTGGTTTATTTCAAACTCTGGTTTACTTCAAAACTCGTTGCATGTCAGAGTCACTTAGAGTCACTTCACTCCATAGAGATGAAAACAATAGGGAAAAAGGAAGACGATAAAGCAAAGAAGGCTTTCTGACGTTTCAATTAATCCACGTCTTTTTCACATCCGGTGACTCTATTCTGTTAACTGGCCTATAGTATAAGCTGTTATTAGGTGTTTTAAATGTGTAGAAGGGCTAGCTTTATCTCACACGGTGAATCTATTGTGCTACCAGCATGGTAATACATACTAACAACATTCAAGACAAATTGATTTTATCTCACAGAAATATCTTTTAATTATTTTATTTTTGGTCTAACCTGCAGTCAAATATTCTAACATATCCAGACAACCTGTAGATACAATTTTCAGTTGAAATGGAAAAACTGGTGAAGGAAATTACAAAGTTACTTTATTGGTCCATTGTTTATTTCCTGAAAGTCAAAAACAAACACATTATCTTGAGTCGTCAGAATGACCCTGTTTTGTCATTTGGCAAAATTATCGCATATGAACGTGAGTAATTAAGACATCGTTATAATCCTTCTAAACATGTTCCACTTATCTTGTAAGAAAAACACTGGACAAAAATTCATTGTTGAACAATTCATCAGACGTTTCGGGGCTGATTGAATGAAGTTACCGCTGCAGTATTTTTACTTTTCTTTCAATCATAGCAATTGACGAATGTTACCAGGCGGAAAGCGTAATCTTGATATTTATTACTGCCCAGCATAAAACTTTAAACTGACCCATATTAACGGAGACATTGATAACTAAAAAAAAATTTAATTCACTAACGTTTCATCGCTAAACATGCAACATCTACAGTGTGGTGTTACTTACAAGGTGATCTCGACTCATACGTTAAACTATTTACTAGAAACATCAGGGGCCGATAATTTTAGTTCTGTATATTTTCGTCAACTGATCGAACTCAAATTTCACAGCATAACACCTTTCTAACGCCAATCATAGACAATTACAGCCTCCTTCATCTACATTTTCAAAATTTGTCCATGAAATTTTTACTAATCCACGGTTAAGCTAATCGCTTTTCAGTAACCTGGCCCAGATTGTTTTTTTCCCTTTGTAGGAAAATAACTATATAGGCTACACCTCTACCAGAGTCTCCGAAGCTCTACCAGCTGAGCTAGTAGACTAGTAAACCTAAGGTCGCGGGTTCGAATCCCTGCCGGCTTAAGTAGAATTTTCTCTACTTATCCGGTATGATTCATCACTCGGAGTAACAACTAACATCATTATCCCTGTATCTTGGTTAAAACGTGCATGTCTCTGAAATTAAAACTGAGAATTACCTTGCAGTTTGCATTCTTTCCCGTGTTCTCAACATCAGTAATTTATATTCATATCTGTAATGTCACATAACTATGGAATACTTAACCCTTTCCTGGCCAAGGACTTTCCCCTTGACGAGTAAAATCGTCTGGCATTATCCAGAGTAAAATACTAAAGTCTCCGTAGGTCACTGAGGACCTATACGGCCAGGAAGGAGTTAATGCGCTCAAAACTCTCACTTGCAGACGAACATTTAAAGCCTGAAAATACCAATAGGCATTCGAAGCAAAATTGGCTTTATAAACTCCTTACACCAGCCACCAGCTAGATATTACACTAGCACCATTCCATCTTATAAAAGTCCAATTCTAAACAACGTTCACGAACCAAGCTACCAAGATAAAAGCTAAAAACTTCTACTTTTTTTAACGGCATCTCACATTGAGGAAGTCCTATTTCTTTGTATTTTTTTCACATTTTTCAGTTTATAGATGAAGAAGTCCATTTTTTTGAACTATGATCGATTTTACATAGTATATTCATTTTATGATTAAATTATACTATCTTTGCTTTCCTGTCTGAATTGGGAAGATTACAACACATTACCATCTGGGAATAACTCCATACGAGAGGCAAGTTTGATGTGACTTTTGTTGTAGTTACTGAAGCTTTAAGGTTTTCATACGATTTGTTTATCACCAAAACAAATTCGGCGACGGTGAAACACAATGTTATTTAAATCGAAATTCAACCGGATTTTGCTAATAATAATGGATAAGATCATTCCAAACGAGTTAAACAAACATGGACTAGAGAAAACAATGGTGCTTTAACCTTTTTGAAAAAAAAAACGCATTGTCATAATTTAGTATTATTTCACTTCAAGGTGAAATGGCCGCCGACAAGGCAAACATTTTCAGTTGTAAGCAAAATTGTCGCTAATGGACAGACTCGTTTGTTTATGGATGCTGAAAATTTACCAATTTTATGCTAATAAACACTGCGCAGCAAAGATAAACAGGATGTCGTAAGGGTGTCAATGAGCCCCTTTTAGTGCGACGGCACTTATTTGCCTTATTCTTCATAATAATAATAATAACAATAATTAACAATATATTATTTTTCGTTCTACAGTTCCACATTTGTCAGCGCCTAGTTCGCTTATAAAGAATAATATTTTCTCATTCACTGCCCTTTTTCAAACTCTACGACGGTTTTTCTCGATTGTACTGTCAATGTCAGTTTTCAAGGGAATTGGTGTCCAATTCTGTAATTGAACAGACACTGTAGTTGATTGGTGCAAGAAATTCAACATATGTACAAGCAGAACACTTCGCACTAAAGAGAAACAGGAAGTCGTAAGGGTATCACTGAGTCTCTCTCGACACTCGCGTGGGTCATTATTTTGTTGCAAAGTTTATATTTATGACTAGCTAAATTCGCATGTAGAAAGTCACTTGTTCGAGTAAGATTGTTCGATGCTCAAGGAGCACGTGATCTTTTCTTGTTCAATGCACTTCTTAAAGTCAACGACTGTCTAATTCTCTCTGTTGTACTGTCAATGCCCAGCTTTAAAAGGAATTAGTTTCCAATGTTATTATAAAACAGACAATGTATGGTTAATTGATCCAGGAAATTAAACACTTCAGCGACAAAGACAGACAGGAAGTCCTAACGGACGGCACTACACTCAGCCATGCTGACTACTTGAATTAATTTGGTTGCAGGAACAGCATGTTCAGCTCTGCAAAAATTCGATAAACCACTTCTGGGCTGTCGATATATTATGTTTTACGTATGTTCTTAGCAGTGGAATTCAAAGAAGTTTTAAACACAAATAGTTGTTTTAAATAACCATAGACACACACTGACCTTTTATCCTCTTTACATTATCGAGTTTTCACTCTAAAACCTGTCAGTCTTCGTAAAATAATGATGACGAAAGTTTAGCTTTGCTTATAAAATACCGTGTTAGGCCTTGCTTGTTCACAAAAGTAGTGGCTCAGTGGTGAATTCAACGTCGAAACGCAATCTGTTGATGCAAAATGAAGCTGTTAACGTTGTTAGGAATCATTCTTATGCAAAGCATATCTTGCTATGGAGTAAGTTATTATGAACTGAAATATATAGATGAACGTACTTTTTAAATTACCCAAGCGTTTGTCATAAATGCAAGTGTACATTTGTTATAAAGATCTTGATGGTCAAAATTAGCTGAGACAAAAAGTAACCATATTTTCTTTAACATTAAACCTTTGATTATTTGATTCAAACACCAACAATCTACGACTACGTGCTCAGTGTTTAAGTAATCTACGACTGTAAGAACTTATTCTGGTTCGTACTTTCCTACCACATTTAAAGTGTATATTGTTCTTCTCCTTTTTGACTGAACACACTTAAACGTAAAAAATACTTTAATATTCTACGTGTCTTGTATATCATCGAGTTACCATCATTTCAATCGAAGATCCTCGTCATCCAGATGTTTTCCGACAGAAAAACAACATCTATGGTCGCCAATAGGGCGACATACACATTTCGCTAGAGACTATCGCGGTTTTACTCGTATGTTTAGGTACCGTAAAATGTGTTAAGTAGTAAGTTTTCAATGTCTTCTCAACAGCTTCCATTTTCCTTTTATTCTGTAGTTGTCTGATCTAATGACTTATTTTCTCGACAAGATACAAGTTACTTTGTTTGATTTTTAAAATGATAATCACTCAATAATCACCCTAAGCTTGTCTAAATCATTTAAGTTCTGATAGTTTTTACGTGAAAAGTCCTTGGTCGGTGTTTTATATTGTAAACTTTAGAGCATGTAGTTGAAAGATCTTATCTGGTTGTGGTTTATCTTCGTCTAAAGTTGTTTCCCCGCTATGGCTGGCATTTACTCCGTGTGTTTGGAGTTTACTCGTTCTTGTAAGTACGTGAGAAACCGTTGTTACTGCAACAGCGGAAACTGCGCCTAGCTTAAAAACATGCTCAGTGAAGATGTTGAGAATCTGTGGATATCGCTTAGTGCGCTAATAAATTGATGTCACATCAATTAAAAAAGGAGCTAACTGTCGTATCAATCATAGATTAAACCATTTCTTACGATATCTTAAAATAATAATGGGGCCGATGGCCTACGTTAGCCTCTTTGACCTAATCACTGAGATACTCTATTTCAACAAAACCTTTTTAAAAGAGGCAATTGTTCCAAATCTCTAAAACCGACTAGAATTATTAGCTGCATGGCTAGATGAGAGGTAGTGCGAAAATAATCTCGAACACTTTGTGAAATATGACCAGCGAGTTAGTCGTGCATGAAATGATAACTTTACACTAAATTTTTGAATGAGGAATAGTGTCAACCTTAGTCTTCTCTTGGGTCAATTAAGTTTTTCTGGAGTGCGCGGGCATTTGTTAAAAATAATTTGGGAGCTACCCAAATGGCTTGTATTTGGAAGATCACAACTGGATTATGCGAGTGAATAATGAAGACACCAGTCTACTAGTCAGGTTCATGAACTAGAAAGTATTCAAAAAAGAATCGTCCGTTGTATGGTTGGAAAAAGTCCCTGTAATATTATCATCACATGTAACGAAAGATTTCTAAGGCTATGTCCTTTACCAGTTCATGTTTGTGTGAGATTAAGTACTTTTTTTTCTTATTTAATTTGGTCTAACATACAGTCAGATATTCCAATTATAACCCGTAAGAATTTCAGTTAAAATTGAAAAACATACTGAAGGAAAGTGTTTGGTTACTTTCCAAGATTATTGTATCTATCCCAAAAGACAAAAACAAACAATTTCTGTGAACTCCTTGTCATGGGTCCAGGCGTTAAAGCAAACTCATCTTTAATGATGATTGGTATATTTTGACATTTGGCAAAAATATGACTTATTAACGTCTTCACAGACGTCGCTATTGTTCTGCATAGACATGTTGAGCAGATCTCATTAAGTATATTTGAGATAAAGTTTCTTTCTCGAAGAATTAATCTTAAGTTTCAAATAGCTGATTGGATCAAATTGTCTAGAGGTTGACTTTCAATCATTTTAAAATTACCCTTAAGTTGTTATTTTTCTCTAGATTGGTAAGATATCATCGATCTGAGTGCTATGACTTGGATAAATATTAAAATTATAAATAGCTGGAGAGTATTCATAGCAAAAAGCGCTTGACCAGTTTTCAATCAAAAGGCATTTAGAAGCGTCCGGAAAGTTGTTTGAATGCAATTTGTCGTGGGAATACAATCTGTTGGATATAGGTTTTCTTGCTGGTTTTCCAGTTTAGTACGTACATGAGTGTATGTCACCTACACTAAACCTAAAACTTTGCCTGACGTAAAGCGTATTGCCAAGACAATTGACTTCAATTTATTGTCCAATTTCGACACTTTATTACAAATTCAATAAACTAAGTTCAAAACATTATTTTATAAGGGAAAGTTAAATAAAGGTCTTTAGTAGCATGTTTTAACCCGTTCATTGCCACGGGATACTTTTTAGTATCTTACTCTGCCTAAAACCAGACGATATGTTTTACTCGTCAAGGGGGGAGAAATTTTGTGGTGAAGGGCCAAGAAATGTGCTCAGTAGAGTACAAGTTTTCTCCGATTCTACATGGATAAGACATAAGTTCCTTGAAGGCTTGAGAATTACTTTTCAGTTTGCAGTCTTTCCTGTGTCGTTAAACATTGACGACACAGAAAAGACTGCACATTATTTTATGTGACATTACACAGGAAAGACGGCACATTAAACTATGTCACATTACATTAATATAAGTCATATCATGTTGTCAAACATTGACGACATGATATGACTTATATTAATGTAATGTGACATAACTTTAGGATATTTGACGCGTTTAAAACATCCAAAAATATCCAACAATTGACATTGCGTCGTTTTCACTATTCAAAAAGAAAGACCACTATACCTGCAAAACACAAGTTTGCATTAAGCTTTATTGATGTAGAATCTCTCCCTTTTCAAGTACATTTTCAAGCTCTAATGCTGCGTTTTAGACTTGGAATAAATTTCAATCCGGGAACTAAAACTCCTATTAAAATTACCCCGAGCTGAATTCATTTAACCTACACATCATGTCAACAGAATGAGGCAAATAGGCTCTGGTATGAACTCATCCAGGAAAGAGACTCATCTTTGGATGAAATGACTCATGCGAAACGGTCTCTAATAATCGTCTTGAAGTTTTTACCACTCTTCTGCTAGCAAGTGTCGTAAGTTCGAGCAAAGAACCTGTCATTCATTATTCATATCAAACAAAATATGCCAGTCCAAGGATATCAACTATTTACAAAATATTATGGACAACTTTCGTTGCGGGCATCTGATATTCAGTTGCTGAGTATTAAAACTAGCTGGCACAGGTTGTTCGGTTATGAAAGTTTTGTCCTGGTTAACTGCCAAGATACGCATTGCAAGTACGAGCATTTTTAAATTGATTTTATTTAATTAATTTCAAACATGTTTAAGACTTTCTGTGTTAGGTATGTAAAATCAAAGATAACAATAGAGCACAAATAAGTTCCTTTGATTTATTTTCTAGCTCAATCCTTACAATCCTGGAATCTGTGACAACAAAACTAAACCTAAGCTAACCATAGTAAAAGATCGACGAGGTGAAGATAAGCTTTTGGTATGCGTTCAAGAAGGGCACCTATTTCGTTGGAAAATGTTGGACGGTAACTACCCTAATAATGAGTAGTGATTTTATTGGAGCTTTAATCCTCTTTTCAATGTCACTTTACCATGAAACAAAACTGATTGTAGTGACGTATAAAAATTATTCCCAAGTAATGGGTTTTGACGAAACAAGACAGTCATCGTCAATACTAAATAGTACATTAATGGTCGTTCTTCACGTTTTTAGGAAATTCATATGGCAACTATTTTGATCCAGCTAGAGATTGCTCGGATGTCATGGATAACGTTCCTGAAGCTGGAAATGGGGTTTACTGGATCAAAACTGAAATAGGACCAAGACAGGTATCACCTCAAGAAAGCCAAATTTTTTCTTTTTTTCTCTTAACTCCAAATCCAAAAATAAAGAAATACAGTTTAAATCAGTTTTGGCTCTATTCCAAAACCACTCAGTTAACTCTTTCATAGCTAGACGTTTCCCTTTGCTCAATGAAATTTTCTGGCATTAACAAGAAGAAAATACCAAGATTCTGGATTACATGTAAATAACTACGAACATAAACATATAGGTCGATAAGTTCCAACATATAAAATATAGAGACAATCTGTACGATTCCTTCTAATCCAATATAATTGTATTGAGACTTCAATCTATCGAAAAGTCTAGATTTTAATTTTTTCTTAAATTTTCATTCGAAGATGCTTCAATTAGCTAATTGTGAACTACCTTTGCTGTTCATATTAGACTGCATTCCAGTATTTTTTCTATTCGTGGAAACATTTATGAAAAGTCAGGGTTACGAAATTCATACTACACCTGCAACATTTCCTTCTGTACATTTCTCTTCAGTTTCTTAAACGTTTAGACCGCAGGTTTCCAGGAGTAAAACGGTGAAGTGTCGAAATTTTCCAATTGCCAGTAAAGGGATTAACCCTTTCTTGGCCATGGTTGCCATATGGCAACTTATTAATTATACTCTGGCTAACGCCAGGCAATTTTAATTGCCAAGGGGAGACCTCCCGAAAGCCTGAACAATGGAGAGTTAAAGTGATATGCATTAATCACTAATCTCTTCTCGTGGTGTTTCATAAGCAACTCAAAGTAACAGCAAAAGAAATTCTAATTCCACCTTTTCCCTTTACAGGTTTGGTGTGATGTGGTCACTGATGGAGGGGGATTCATGTTGATTGGTGTAACAAATTCAACAGTATCCTGGGATGTTCCTTCTAATCCCTCACTTGTTCACCCACTTGACTCAAGACACTGGTCCAGTGCGTTTGGTAACAAGGATGTTCAGGATTTTCGGGTGCAAATTTCAACGTCAAAAGATTTCAGCGATACGAAAGCTCATTGGTATAGTACTGAAGTGGTTTAATAGTTAGACAATCATATTAGACGATCAACGAACGTTCATCGGGCTCGTTTCCTCAGAAAAACGATTTCTGAGTCTTAGACGGGAATCGAACTCACAACCTTCTGATGACCGGTGAGACGAGCGTTCGTTGGTCGTCTGATATACACCAAGCTCCCACATAAACCAGATTCATGTTCAGCATTTACAATCATATTAATAAAGCAGAATACATGACAACGGTGGAGTCGTGGCTTCAGTTCCAGGTGGGTCGAGGTTCCCTTAACTTGATATGTGTCGCATTATGGTTGTCAGAAAGACTAGGTAATTTATTGGAGTTTCCCATCTCATTATCTTCCAATGACATGACGGAAGTATGTGAACAATTTCCAAATGCAGCCAGGTGAATAATCAAATATGATTTTATGCTACTATGGCTTAAAAAGTTTTGAACGTAGCTTACAAAACAACCGTTCATGACCCAAGGTTTTGACACTTCTGGTCAGCTAGAATATGGGCAGTTAGAACAATTCATTGGTCGGAAAATTCGAAAATTTTACCTCCTCTACTGGAGTTATCCCACGACCCCACCACATTGCAAAGGAAAATAAAACACATAAGTTTATGGGGCCGATTTTCTATAATGCACATATGACATTAAGATCAGTGACAGTTAATTAAGACAGTTTTATTCAATTTATCTTGCGCGCAGCCCGACGATACACATAAAAAACCACCTATGAGTTTGCCGACAGAAAAGTATTCTTCCCTATTTTGATTGCATTTGAGGCTTTTTGGAACTAATCTTTGTCCTCATTGGTTAGGCATTGCTTCCGTTAGATTTGTTCTTTGCGGTAAGATTACAGTCGTTTGAACAATGAGCAATTTGATTCATTGAAACCAAGTGAACTAAGGTGTCTTGAAGACAAAAGCTATAGGTAAGGAAACTGTCTTCCGTTTTCCATGTTGTTTGCGCACATCCCGTAATGCAGGAAGTGGCCGCAGTAGCTTTAAAAGTTGAAAGTCATTGCAACGTCTGGCGTCAATATTTTCTACTCGATCGGCCTTTGCTTCTCATCCTAACTAAAGTCTTACTTACGTCAAAATAGCGTTGTATCAATTTTGATATCAGTACATCAGATATTGGTATCTCAGCATCAAAATAACAGCATTGCTATTGGTCTGCACTAAACAGAACCAACAACGTAAAGCATATACATGAAAACATAAAAAGACAAAAAGACCAAATTATTATCTCTACTTGAACTTTGGTCACATATCTAGCACATAGCTAGCCATTGAGCCAAGCCTAGCCTAGCATATCAGCCGTTCTGTTCTTGCTAGCCACACAAACATTCGAGGCAAAGAACTTAGCTGGAACTATGCTATTTTACAATACGTCAAGCTTATTTAAACTCGGGGGTGTACAGTACGTGTACAGACTTTGACGATTAATATCTCAAAAAGTATTGATTTTTCCTAAAGTTTATTGTCTCTATCGCTGCCAAAAACCAGTGAAAAATATTTAACAGGCAATTTCATAACGTCTACTATCACGAAAAGTCGAACTGTACACTTTCAAATTTTTATTTTTCCCATTTTATAGTGGGATTTATTGACTTTTTAAAAGGTCGTTTAATGAGAAGATTGACTTTATAAGCCACAAAAATGGTAAATTTTACATTTGAACGTCGCATTTCAGATTTATTTCAACATCTCACAATAATATACTATGCAAAGTTTGTGGAACATCACGTTTTTGTTTTACTGCTAAGCTTTCGACCTGTGACTCAGGACTTCATCAGAGCAATTGCCAACGGTCTGTTGGCTCACGTCATAAATACGAAGAGACTATTAGAAATCACGCAAGACAGCAAACACTCCAATTTTAATTAACTAAAACTAAAGACAACTGAGTAAAGAATTAACCGAACAGAGCCGTCCATGTGCTATTCAGTGGCTGTCCTTAAAAGATTCATCTCACAATAATAATTTGGTGACCACGTCATTCTCTATCCGCATAGCAACATATGCCATCTTTGAAGTTCAAATGGCACGAATATTAGTAGGTGAAAATTTCGTTATCACACTTTGAATGGTTCGATTAGTCGAAGGCAATTTTCATTCCCATCTCCAGTCAAAAGATCTCAAAAAAATACCCAATCTGGGTAGGGTTAATTTGTTATTCCTATTATCTTCGTATATATATTATCTTCGTATTACATTATCTTCGTCGGTTAACTCCGACGAAGGCCCTCGTCGGAGTGAGACGTTTCACTCCGACCAAGGGGCTTCGCTCGAAACGTCAGTTTATGCATTCTTAAGTTCCGACAGTTTCCCAATCCTTTTAATTTATCTTAAACTACTTGCAATTAAGGTAAATAGGAAGTCTAAACAAAATAATTTCAATCTTATGCCCGCATTCAAAAAAATGAAGAGCTCCTGATATTCCAGCCGTCTTCCAATATTTATTTTAAAAATAATTGTTTAATCTGTAGCATAACATGTTTGTGGAAGTTGATCGTCCAGGTTAGTGTAGTCTTGAGAAAGACTGTTGGTAGAAGTGGCTGACGTTTCGACAGCCTTAGCGGCGGTCATCCTCCGAGTCAAAAAGAGTAAGTATCAGGTTAGCCTGTATTTGTATCTGGTTCGTGCGTCATAAGTGGGCGGTCGTATGAGTCATAAGGATGTGGTTATTTGTGAAAAGCAATGGGTGTGATTGTCGATTATTGTCGTGATCGGCTTAGTGGTTTTTGTTCTAGCTGGTATACGAACTTCGAACAAAAACCACTAAACCGTCATAACAATTACCGGGACCTTACAAACGACTTATTCACAAATTCAAACGTGCAAACCATTGACTTAACACTTCGACAAACCGATAATTAACGCCTACACAATCACACCCACTGCTTTTCACAAATAACCACTCCCCTATGACTCATACGACCGCCCACATATGACGCACAAACCAGATAAAAATACAGGCGAACCTGGTACTTATTCTCTTTTTGACTCTGAAGATGACCGCCGCCAAGGCTGTCGAAACGCCAGTCACTTCTACCAACAGTCTTTCTCAAGACTACACTAACCTGGACGATCAACTTCCACAAACATGTCACGATTCTCCCAGGTTCAAACATTTACTTTATTAGGAAGAACTATCTCACTATCTAACTTGTTAAAACAAGAACCTAAAACAAACTTTAGATAAAGATGTAAACCTGTAAATATATATATATTTTTTCTTAATTCTAGATTCTTATACTTAGATTTAGTTGATATTATCTTTTGTAAATAGCTTTTTAAATATTCTTGTACTTTCGTATTGCCCGCCCCCTGTGGAAATCAGCTTCAGTTGACAGGGTTAGCGTGGGTAAATAAAGTTTTTACTACTACTACTACTACTGAGGTTCGGGACAAATTTAGATAGGTACTGGCACATTCCGAGAAACCGCTGCACTCCTGCTTTGTTGGTTGGTGTATAAATTTCCTTCACAGCCGTCACTTTAGATGGGTCCGGAGCTACTCCTTTGTCTGTTAGTTTATGTCCCATAAACGTAACCGACTTGGATTTAAACTGAATCTTCTTTGCTTACAATCGCAAGCCAAATCTTTTTTTAAGAATTTAATAAAGTTACCATGTTTTTGTCATGATTTATATCGGCTTCCTCTTTGGTGTCTCCGTAACCAAATATGCATATGTCATCTTCTACAGGGTGTATCAAAAAAAAAAGTGAACAATTATAAAATGCCCTATAAATCAAACATGCAGCTAAATTTTCGACGAATTTTTGATGAATATGGTATTTTAAGGTCTTCTGATTACTCCAACACTAAAACTTATCTGAAAATATGCTGTTTTAGCTTTCACGCATAATTTTTGTTTAACGTGGTGATGATTTCATGCGTGATTAATCTTTGCGTGTTTGAGTGAGCAATGCTATTGTTTGGCCATTGTTAACTAAAAACTTCATTAAGTCTTCGATAAACAAATTTATTTAATAATTTAGTTGAAAAGGAACATGTAGATGAGAGCAGCAGTTTTTTTACAAAAGGACATTTACAGTGAACAGTCTCTTAATCCTCAACTTGTCCTCCATCTCTTTCCAAACAAAGTCCTGCTCTCCTGATCATGTCGTATACGGCTCGTCGAACCATTGGCCTGTCCTGTCTGAGAGCATCGATCTCATCACGAATTCTCATTTCGATGTCATCCAGATTTGCTGGTGGTGTAACGAAAACCTTGGATTTGAGGTAACCCCACAGAAAAAAGTCCAATGGAGTTAAATCTGGTGACCTCGGTAGCCATTCAACGTCCCGATACAATGCAACAACTCGGTCGCCAAACAGTTCTCTCAAACGCTCTGAAACAATTCGTCTCCTATGACATGGGGCACCATCTTGTACCCACCAAGCTCACACAAACGGACCATTCCTGTTCTGACGGAAACGGCGTATCCTTCGTAAGGCAGGAACCACTTGCTTGTTAATCATTTGCAGATAATTCTCACCGTCGATGTTTTGCCGAAAAAAGAAAGGTCCTATGATATTTCCGTTGCCTATTAAACCAACCCAGACATTCACCTTGTGTCGATCATCATTGCGTTGATATTCGAAATTTAAGGGTCGTTCACCAAGTGGAGAGTATGATCTGATGTTGCGGGTGTTCACAGATGCATTTAATGCAAAGCCTGCCTCGTCTCCAATAATTACGTCGTCGAGAAATTGATCCGGCCGGTTGGTAAGCCACTGACAAAACTGTTCTTGTCGTTGGTAGTCACCAGGAAGTAATTGATGGCGCTTTATCATTTGGTACTAGTGGAATCTAATCGAGTTACTCGGTTAAATGTCGCCGAGGTTAAACCAAGACCATTACGCCGTGTGCTAACAAGCTGCCCAACCTGCTTCTGATTTTGAATAGCGTTTCTATCAGCCTCGATATTCTCCTGTGTTCTTGCTGTTCTCCGACGTCCAGATCTGTTCTGGTTAAGATTTCGGCTTGTCCCACTGCCACTGTACTTGTGTACATTCTTGTACACTGCTCCACGAGATGGACAGCGCACATCAGGAAATTCCTCTCGAAATCGTTCCAGGACTCTTGGTATGTTCCTGTTATTTCGGTGGTATTCTGTTACCACGAAAGCTCTTTGCTGTGGCGTGTATTGTGGCCTCGCCATTTCAAATGTTTTAAAACCGAAGCAAGCGATAAAGCAGC
>JBAHVQ010160648.1:5071-22037 GCA_036872915.1 Nanipora kamurai | reverse complement strand
GATACTCCAAATAGAATGTTTAAAAGCTTAAATTGTCAAAATAAACACTTTGACATGAATTTCACAAGCCATTTACAACATTCGCGTCCGTGTTGTATATCCGATACAACACAGCCGCTCATGTTGTAAATAGTACATGGAAGTGCATATTCCAAAACGTTGTTCTACAAATGAAGGTAATGTTTTTCGGATATTTTTAGGTCTAATATATGAAATTATCTGATATATTTTGATTACTATAAACCAGTTTAAAAGCAATAAAACATAGGAAAAATTCACCCAACTACCTTTTACTCTTTTGTTTTAATAGTCCATGACGATCGTAAAAAATATGTTTTTAAATCAAAATTTG
This sequence comes from Nanipora kamurai, assembly GCA_036872915.1. Lineage (NCBI taxonomy): Eukaryota > Metazoa > Cnidaria > Anthozoa > Scleralcyonacea > Helioporidae > Nanipora > Nanipora kamurai. Next base: position 21,685 of record JBAHVQ010160648.1, on the reverse strand, counting down.
ACCAGTGTTGGTCTCGTATTAAGGAAATAGAGAAAATACATATCCAAGAGAAATTGAAAGTAGATCCCGCTTAGTTTACCCACTTATTATCTGTTTGATTATAATCATGTTTGAGTCATTTATTTAGCAGTTTGGAAACACTAATATTCAATTTATATCTTTAATGCATAGTGCTGTAACACGTTTGGGTGGAGTTGGTGTCTCTACAGCCAATGAGTGTCCAACAAGAGCTTTCTTGTTTTCAATTCATATATATTTATATATAATTATAAATTACAGTTTATCGTAGCAAATGATTTAGAGATTAAGATAAGCATGTACGTTTTAAGGAATAATTCAAAATGAGAGCTGCAGGTAGGATGTTGTGGTGGCTTTAAGTTTAGGATTAAGTTTACTAATAAGGAGGCTTCCTCTCCAGGGAATTTGAATCTTATCGACAAAGAGAAATTGGAGAAATTAGAGAAGTTGTTAGGAGTAACAGGATTAGCAATCTTGTAATGGCTCAATATTCCCATGTGATCTAAGATGTGGAGATCTAAATGTCAGCATATTTGGCTGACATACAGTGTCACAGCATTGACCATTGGTGTCCAAAAAACAAACTAGACGTTATTCTGTGGAAATACAGAAGAAAAACATTTGTTAGACAAGTGTGGATTGAAAATAGAGGAAACCGGTGTAATGAAGTGAAAAATACAAGTTCATCAGTTGCCAATGTGGTGACGTACATAGGAAACTCAATATCTGCTAGGGTAGGCATGATTTGCCGCATTTCCTAAAAATTGTCCATGAACCACTTTATCCTGACACACTGCAAGTGTTTGTGACGGGAGATTACCTCTGGTGCGGCGTTTTGCCATTTTGGTACATGTAATGAACATATTTCTTGGCCTTGTTGCAACCATGCGACGTTTAGTTAGAGAATGGTTAACTAGATAAAACGTCAGTGGGATGGGCAACTTCTGGCGAATACTTGCATGGCATAGTATTTGTAGGGTTGCAACGAAAATCCCTAAGTGGGCTGCAAACAACTTCAAGGGATTTGTGATCAGTAAAAATGTCCAAAATCATTCCATAGAGATGACGCGAAATCTTTCACGTCCTAGATCAGTGCTAGAGCTTCAAATTTTTGCTGAGAATCACGAACTTCTACAGTTGTCAGGATGGTGCTTGTGCAGGCTACAGGTTTAGTTTTGTGGTTAGATGGCTTGATACAGTTTCTAAAAATAAAATATTCAAGCGTCTGTCACTCTAATACTTCATGTTCTTATTTTATAGTTAAGTAACAATTATAGTAATAGATAAAGTTATCATTCTTCTGCTTTTTTGCATACCTGTTGCAATATTTAACCCGCTGACAATACATACGTATTAATTTTATTTCCATACTAATGACCTATATCGATCTGTAATGGAAAATAAGACCCCATGACCACCATGTTTTATTATAAGAATATTTTCCTAGGGACAGAAGTAATTAAATTGCAGACTAAAAAAGTCTGTAACGCCAATTGTATTTAACAAGAGAAAATATCGTTTTCGTCAAAAAAAATGTGTCATTTCAGAGTGTTTTCATTTTTTCATGTATTTGTAGTTTTATGTATGAAGTATGCAAAATTTCAGCATAGTTCACCAAACAAGCATTGCAAGATATGCTGCTTTGTTTTGAAGAAATTGGAATTTTTGGTGGAACCAACAATTTGGTTGCATCATACAAAAAATCCGAGCTGACGTGAGAAAATCACAGTGATAACCCAACAATGCTCTGCAAAGGAATAAAGTTCCGCTAATGATCACACAAGCCGTTTTCCATACCACGCCAGGACTTATGTGAACTCACACACGTGGAAAAATAAGTGTGAAATACTACGTCCAACCACCATTTGTTGTCCTTGAAGTTCCTTCAAAAGTTGAACTTTCCAATTTGGCAGCACATTTGGCAACTCAAAGACAACAAGCAAAAATACACGATTAAGTGGGAAATTTTCAAACAGCTACCATCATGTAAAGCAGGATCTAGAAAATGCCGCCTATACCTAGAAGAAAAGCACTTAACCTTGAAGGCACGTAAAAAGAACATTTTAAATAAACGATCGGAACTCTTTAGTGCATGCCGACATGTAACACAGCACCATCTGTGAAGACATTTGATATAAACGACAAATGTGAACTTGTAAATTGTGTGAATAATTAAATGATCTGTCAGTTGCCTGATGATCGCCTGAGCGCGTGAAACTCGGAGTAGTGACAGCAAATTTCGTCTATTTTCTCTTCCTTTATTCGCTCTACTGGTATGGTATTGAGCGCCCTTTATTCTCAAGCCAATGCTATAACCTTGTTGGTTCTCATTCTTGGTTCGTATATACATATATATATATGTTATGGTTTGAACTTATAATTAGTTTCAAATTAATTTTAGACTGGTTTAAAAAATTGTAACCAGTTTATTCTTTTTTAAACTGGTTTATTTTTTATAAAAGTTGTTTATTTTTTTAAACTTGTTGATTTAAAAAAAATATTTTGGGAACCAGTTTCATTTTTTAATGAAACTTGAAGTACCTTGGAGTTAGGTTTAGGGTTAGGGACAGGGAATACTTTGTGTTTTTTAATAAAATACGAAGTAGCTTTGTTGACAATTAGGGTTAGGGTTAGGGTTAGGGTTAGGATTAGGAACAGGGAAGTCTTTGTATTTCATAATAAGACACGAAATACTCTGGCAGACAATTAGAGTAGGTACCTGATAAAGATAACAAATAATATGGAGTGCCATAATTTTTTACTTGTAAACAACAACTGTAATAATGCAGCATTATTTCATCTCTTCTGCTGCTTTGCATGCTGCAGTAAATGTTGTTTCTTTATTTGGATTAAATGTTATATCTGTTGCTGTGCAGTGATCAAGCCTGCTGGGTGCAATCGATCCTTTGATACGACCAAAGGGAGTTACAGCATTTACATAGTTGCTATCATTATCAATATTTATAATTTTGGCAACAAGTAAATTTGGATGGAATGCACTTGTTTTGTCAACTTTGTCGAGTTTATTGATACAATATCATTAATTTCAATATCATTGGATGAATTCTGCACCATCTTTTGATTATATTGTTCTTGATTTTCTTGTATTTTGTGCCGTTTCTTTCATCTTTCAAGTTGGCTTTCTTCCTTAGTTTCAGGAAGTTTGTTGGTTGCTTCTCGGTGAGGCTTGAAGCCGTAAACAGCTTCATATGGGCTTGTTTTAATTGTTGAATGATGTGATATGTTCATGGTGTATGAGACTTCCAGGGTGATTTCACACCAGTGGTCAACTTTCCTTGCAGTACTCATTACAAAACGTGTAGATTGCCTGATTCTTAAACTCCTTACCATTATCAGTGATTATTTTCCTTGGGTATCCAAATGTAAGACAATACTTTTTAAATTCATTCAGTACTTCCTCTCCAGTTTTGTTGCATAGTCATGATCAATGAAATTCATAGCCCATTTGTGTGGTTCCACATAAACGCTGCAAGGAGACTTTCTGAAGTCCATTAAGTCAATTTCAAGTAAGTTGAGAAATGTTTCGGCTATTAGTGGTTGTTTTACGGGTTTGACACATGAAGTTACGGGCATTTGTTCGGCATGAAATTTACACATGTTGGTAAAAATGTTTACAACCTTTTGCTTGACTTCTGCATAATTATTTTGAATCCATTTCAGGGTGATTTGTCTTCCTCGGTGTGCAATTCTTTGGTGGACCAAAGAAAGGACATCATATAGTTTGCGTTTGGGAACAACCTTTCGTGCGTCTTCTGTAACAATATTCTCATTTAAATACTTCCAGTTATTGTGGTCTTTTCCCATGTTGACAATGGTTCAACGGTTGGCTTGGCGATTTCTGTTTGAAGAACTTCTTGGTCATCTTTAACCTTGCTTTCTAGATAATCTTTAGCTCTGTTGTAGAATTCATCATCAATCGTAAGTGTTATTAGGGATCCACTTGTTTTTTGTTTAGCTTTCAACTCGTTGAGAGCTTCATAAAAAGCTTCTTTGTTGACACAAACTTCACGACGTTCAGCCTGGGCTTCGGCCACGTTCGATTTTGAATTATATGTTTTGAATAAGTCCATGTGTGAGTCTCATTCTGCCGCATATGCGTCAATATTAATTTAGATTCCCGTATCAGAAGGGAATGACATTAATAAAATGAAAATTCAATTGGTGTTTGGTAACGAAATCCTCGAAAGCTCAGTAGGTAAAGCAGTGGCCTACCGAGCGAAAGGGCGCTGGTTCAAATCCCAGTCAAGGTAGGTTAAAAAAGCAAAAATGTTAATTAGATAATTAGAGATAACCAGCGGAGAGTAAAGATAAGGGAGGGGAGGGACAAATGGGGTACTAGAAAGGATGGAGGGAAATGAAAGGAAGGTAAAAGGTCAAAATGGAACTTTAGTCTTTGTTGTTTTAGATCCCCCTAAAAACCAAGCCCTTGTTTCTTAATGAGTCACCAAAAATAAAATCCTTTTTTGAATGCAAGATAACCAACCTGGTTTAAATTTAAAAATGAACTAGTTTGAAAATTTCAAACCAGTCATAAAGAAATTACACTAGTTTAAAAATTTGAAACTAATTATAAATTCAAACCATAACAGATATATTGCAGCCATATATTGGCTGTAATATACTATTAGACTTGGCCTCTGTAATTATCTATTAGATAACCTAATAGAGGACTGGAGCTGACGTCCAAAAAGATCCGCAATCCGCCAAGGTCGTTTCACTTTTTGATTCAACCTTTCACTGGCCACTAGCAGATACTTTCGCTCCACGTTTGCAAAATTTCACTATTGCACGTGAATATTAAGTGTCTCAACATTATCTTTATTAGTAAAAAGGTACCTAGGAATTCCACGTTTCTCCTCCCATGGATTGAGCTGAGATGCCATATTATGCACAAGAAAGTAATATTTGATCTGAAAAAAACTTTCCTGAAGGCATTGTCTCGTTTACCACAAACATCTTGGTGTTTTCATGCCAGATTAAATACACACTCTTCTAACTCCTGTTTCATATTGCTTCAAAAACTCATTAAAAATTCATGAGGAGAACACAGAGGAAAATCATAACCTTTTTGTCTCTTTATATGTGATAAAGGCACGCTCGCATTTGTCGTCGAATTTTCTCGGCTTAGAAAATATTAATTTTCAAACTTCTTTCGTGAATTAGCGTGTTGAGTTCGCCCTGTATTTTATATCTGATAAAACACTCCTACTCGTTTTTGAAATATTACTTCAAAAACTCATGAATAATTGATAAGCGGTTTAGCCTATCCAATCACCGATAATACATCACGTGCATGGACTCTATATCTGATAGAGCACTCCTTATTAATATTCTTTATATAAAGAGCACACCTTATTAGTATTCTTCCTTTAAAGAACACTAATAAGGTCGAGCTTGTTTTTCTCATATGCTAATATTTTCCTCCATCAATGTGAGCCATTGTTTGAACTCCACAGGGACAAGCCTTTTAGGGTTCATTTTTGAAGCCGTTCAATAAACTCGCAGAACGTGTTTTATCGGGTCAAAAACCAAACCAGATAAAATTTACTTTTTTTTAAGTAAGAGATGAATCCCGAGAACGGAGGTATTCTGGGATATAAATCTCGAGGCCCGAGGAATTTATATCTCTGAATACCGAAGTTCGAAGTATTTATCTAACTTAGTTTATGATGATTATCTCAATCGAGGTAACTAAGTGATTTTAAGAACTGCAGTATATCAAAGAAAACCGAGGTGATCATGCACTAAGAGTACTATAAACACTTTAACATATCAATAAATCTTGACCAACTGTGATGTCAGATCAATAACTCGTCTATCATGTTCCATCGAGGAATCCAAACACTTGAAAACACTAAAATTATTCTTGAATGTTGGGTTTTCTCTTTTCACGATGTCCTCTCGTGTTGATCCCACCACGAAACTCATAAATATATTCTTAAATAAATACAAATATATCTTTCATCTTAACGATTGGAATGTGACCTATGCATGTGGGCTCTAAAAAGTTTCAGGAAACTGTCATATAAAGATGAAAAGGATTTGTTATTCGGGTTTTCCCTACAATAAAGGTTTTTCATCGGAAACTTCAATGCAGCCGTCGTCACAAATAACTTGGATCTCCTAGAGATTGAGACCTCCCAAGATTTATTTCCACTAGCTGATATTGATTCCTTCTCGCGAACGTGAACTCCGGTGGAATAATTTTGTAGCGCTGTTGTCCTTTAGAATCATAAACTGTTCAAAATAGTTTCCTGTCTTGAAATGTTTTCCATAATTTTTTCTTTATTTTTGCATAGATCTTTGCATATCGCCAATATACAATGCCGAGCAGCGTGCATCAAAATACATGAAAATGCAGCAAATTTGTTAATTTGAATCAATTATGAAACAGTTATTGATTCAATTTGGAAATGCTCCTCCAAACTGATTGCAAGTCAAGACTAAAGCCAAAATTAGTCTAAACTGACACCACTCTAATAAGATAGCTTATATTACAGGATGAAACCTGCTTTACTTAAGAATGACCAATCTTCTGACAACAAAGAGCATTTCAAGCTTTTACTGAAGAATCACGGTTGTACGTTGACTTTGCTCTAAAGTAATACTGTCTTAATTCAAAAAGATTGAAAATTTCAGTCATCGAAGTAATTGATTTTTTTCAATCTAAATGATTTACTTTTTAGGTGGGAAAGATACCTTTCACTCCGAATCGACCGAAAGTCAAGTCTATCTAGATTTATCTGTTTTAATTTTCATATGGTAAAGACTGATAACCAATTTTAAATGTTTGGTTCTTAATACCAAACCAGAGAGACTGGAATCAAGGACAAATAGGTTGAAATTTCAATCCTTAGAATTAAGAGATTACGTCTTTACGACTCCATTTTAGAATATGAGTGATTGATCTGATAATTGTCTGCAATAACTGAGTGTGCTAAGATCATATCTGCAGGCTACTTTTGACCATCAGGAGGTTCAAATTAGCAAGTGAAACTGCACCCCGAGTCCATACAGCTCAGCAGACATGGATCGATAGGCCAACTCTACTGAGGTAGAGTCTATTACCTCCCTGAACTACCGCCTCGTACCTCCTCAATTTGGAGAATGTTTAGTCAAAATAAACATCCGTTTCCATAACGTCTAGAATTAATTTAGTTTGTTGCGTTACCTTGTTTCCGTTGCGATCATGACATCTATAAATGTTTTTGTCCGAAATCAAGTGCCATCAGTTGAAGCATCAAGCAGACTCCTGAGCTTTGTTATCTGGTCAGGACTTTGAAGCAGAGTTCAACATGGAGCGAATCGTCTTCCTAACAGTCATAAATGCTTTTCTCATCCACACCGTTTCAAGCCTTCCCAACGGGGCACCACTCGGAACCTGTGAAAGTATGGCTCCTGGAGGCCGTAGGCATGGGCCAGAAAGGCAAACAGTTGCGAGTCCCTTCGATGTGACCCTTGATAAATCTTCCTACATGCCTGGAGAACCGGTTATGGTTACTGTCAGAGTTAATTCAACCAGTGCAACCAACTTTATTGGACTCCTGGTTCAAGCAAGGGAAGTTGGAAAGAATGATGCGGTTGGAACTTTCTCGGATTCTCTTCCTTTTGGCACAAAACATGTCGCTTGCAGTAATCCAAAGGTCGGTTGAAGAACGTATTTGTGTTATGCAGTTAATTTGACAACACTCTTGCACGAATACCATTAACTACATACCTATGTTCGCTCAGCAATGGAACAAAAAAGTAGTCTGAATACCTTATTTATTATGTTGGCAAGGCTGTTTACCATTCTAACAAGTTTATCGCTTTACGACTAAAGTTCTTGATATTAGAGCCAAAACATTTTATTACCGCTACCATTATTGAAGAATTCAAAACCTACAATATATAAAATGCATGAAAAAAGCAAATTAAATTGGGAATATTTTGATTTTCTTTTCATTACTAATATACGAAATTGATGGAACAAAAGGGTTACATCACCAATTAATCATCAAACACAATAAAATTATGCGTTATTATAGGCTCTTCATGAGGCGTTAAGCTGACAAAGTGAAAAACATGGTTAAGAAGACAGACGGCGAAAAATTATAACTAACAATAAACGTCATATACATGTATATTTCCTTAAGTTGGCTATACTATATAATGCCCCTGCTGTTCACCGATTAACATTAAACGCTTAGTGATTACTTGCCGACGAATTACTGTTCAAAAGCGACAACCGTCCATTGATTCATTTCATTTGTAACTATTCTTCGTCGTATTTGTACATGGGAACACATCTTGTTACCTGTTGCACAACTAATTCGAAGAGGCTCTTTACACGCAGTCTAGTTGGTTTCGACCTAAAGCTACATTTTTTTGGTTTGCATGAATCCGGGTTGATCGTTGTCAAAGGCAAGTTAAGTCAACGAAGGTTGGCCAAGGTTATAAATATCCTTCACGCAGCTCGACTCCAGCGCAGTTATTAAGTTCAATTAAGTGCGACTCTATTCGAACAAAATGGACTGACTAAAGGCACGAAAACCTTTTTGCGTTCTTAAAAGATGGACTTTGATCGGGATTTACTTCAAGCAAACGAAAATTAACTTAGCTTTTCAATTTCGCCTTGAGAGAATTTTACTGACATGATATTATATTGATCAATCGAGTATGGTTCATGTGAATATTCATTTCCGTAGACATGAAGACTTGTAGGTTGTTTCCATTATTTACGGACAATCGCTTAACTAAAAGTTTCATTTCGGGTTAATAAAGGGGAAAAGGCGAACAACATACTTCGCTGTTGCCAGATCAGGAGCCGGATAAGCAGATGCGATACGTTTCTTGGCTCATTCGTTAAATCCAAATGAAATCCGTTGGATAGATAGTGGGATGACGCTTTAAAAGAAGATTTAGAGTTAACTTGACATTTTATCGGGGACACAACGTACGTCGACGACAACTTGTAGTGAGAAGAAAAAAATTCGCCGGGCTGGATATAATAAAAGTGGTAAGGGAAAGTGCAAGGATCATCCAGTTTTTAGCCCTGACGTGCCTACTTTTTGTGGGGGTACTGTATTCTTTAAGTATCATTAACATCCTAGCAATTAGCCATTTCCGCTCATACTGGTCAAGCAAATATTCAACTCTATTGGTTTGGCTGCAAAACACAATCGATGGAGTGTAAAGAAAACAAGCATGCTTTTTCAAAAGCAAGGGAACTAAACTGTATACTTTAATTTCCTGGAAAAACATTTTATGAAGTCATTCAAAAGTGCTAAAAACTCGACCGATTTTTATGTGTTTTGGTGATGAACTTTAAAAAAAACCCAGCAAGAAACCTCCGGATATAATGGGGGTCGCCTCCCCAACAGAGTTTACGACCTTTTAAGAGGAATGTCAAGTGTTTAAATCTTATACGAAAGTGCACTTAGAACCATTATCATTATCATAAAAGGATAATCGGTTGTCTAAGTATGTAAAACACTTCGCAACAAACTGTGTTTTCTTCAAATATTTCTCTTAGTGGGTTTGCGTTCGATTATCACCTATATCTAAAAGTTTTAAGGGTTTGTCCAGCAAGTTTTTTTGACGTTTATGGTAGCAATGGAGGATAAAGCTCTATCCTCCCTTTCGCTTTGCTACTGGTAAAAAAAATTCTTTTTGTTTGGATTCATCAAATTTCTTACATTTAGTTTTTTTATTCCCTAGTATTTATCAATTTTTTTGCAGTGGGTCATTTATCCTCCCCTTGGGTTTTATTCGACATTTGTGTAACGTCATTTCAAGGTGGTTTGTGTGATGTCATGCTTGGGTAGCCAAGGGTATGCGTAACAAGTGATGTTAGAGCGTTGTCTCTTACTGCTGAAGTTAACACGTTTCGGTCACTATCGGGGTTAATACTGGAATGAGTGATTTCTGGAGGCTCACGTGAGAAGAGCAGTTGGCCCTCTCCGGCCAATGGAGGGTTTTTCTCCGGGTTCTCCACGATGTAAAGCTATTTGATACTTAAAATAAAGTTTACATACATACATATACTCTGTTAACGTGTCATTCTACACTTCCCCTCGGGCAACACATAAGACGAACCTGTACCATAATTCACCATATAAAACTAAGTGCCAAAACGGTCTATACGTCTCTGGTACATTCGATTCCCGCTGGTGCTAAGACATTGTTTTTCTGTGCAAACAAGCTTGATGAACGTCCACATGTCATTTGTCATTCAATTCTTATGAAACGTCATTTCAACGTCTATAAATGAATGGGTTTTGTTTCGTCGTTTGATATTTTCATTGTCAATTGATTCCAGAAAAGATGAACAAGAGGAAGGTATTCTGATGACCTAAGTTTACTAAAGAATTATGTCAGTGACTATGAAACGAAAATTAAGTTGTTTTTATTTGAAAAAAACATTCGAAATTATCTAGTAGCTCCTCTTGTAGTTTCTCCGTATCTGGCTTCGTTTTCGAGATAGTTCAGTTTGTTGGATATGCAAATAAGACGACCGGTGACGTCAAAAGGTTGATAAAGCTTTTGGATGAATTGGTAAATAGTTATAACTCATCCAGTATTCAGAAAAATCAAGTGAAACTTTATCAAGTGGTAGAATTAAAATGTCTGAATCCATCTTCGTTAAAATATTGTTGATATGGTGACAAGATTTTATGTCTTTGTTTTTGTGTGGTGTATTGAAGGGAAAGGCAGCAATTGTAAGTTGTTGAGAAAAAAATATACCTACAGATATGCAAGGAACAAGAATTATAGTTTATAGACTTGAGGGATATAGGAACAAATATGTCACTATGAGGACAATATTTTAACAAAGATGGGTTCAGCGTTTTGAATTCTACTACTTGATGAAGCTTCAATTGATTTCCTTCAAACAGTAAATGAGTTATAAAGTATTTACCAATTCATCCAAATGCGTTACGACAGTTATGACGTCATCGATCGTCTCACCCACACATCAAGCAAACTAAAATGTCTCAAAAACGAAGCAAGATATGGAGAAATTACAAAAGGAGTTCCTAAATCATTTCGAGTGCCCCTTCAAATAAGACCAACTTAATTTTCGCTTCATAGGCACTTTAAGTAAACTTAAAACAAAGAACATGATGTAATCGTGGGCGAGGGGTTGTACCTTTGCGTATATATTCTTTACTAAATTGGTGTAATTGTTAATTACTATAATTAATTTATTATCTGAACCAAATGTGAATGCAAGCAAAAGTGTTAAAGAATATTAGAGAGAAACATGGGAATCATGTCTGGCCCGATTCATGGCAGGTGTAAGTATATATTTTTTTAATCGTATATGTTTGAAGACAATAATATTCAATGTGTATCTTTCATATCCAGGGTGCTGTAACGCATAACATGACGGGTAACTGGACAAGCCTCACATTCAATTGGACAGGACCTACTAATATCTCAGGAATTCGTAACATTTCGTTCTTTGCTACTGTTGTACAGCGTATACCGATTTATTGGGTTAAGTTGCAGTCTCCCCAACTGTCCGTCCAGGTAAGTTTTCACTTGTCATAATACTTGTTTTGAACAAAGTTATACTGGTGGGTATTCAACAGAAATTTTTCTTTATTCATAATGGATTCACACAATATTTTAGTGGCTGGGGTACGATTAAGGACTCACGTTCTTAGGGCGGTCTTTACAAGATGGGATCCCTGTAAAACTTCCATTAAAGGGATTTTGTCTTTTCCAAAAAATACTTGTTATTTCGGACATTTATAAAAATGTCTGCGGATCATTTCGTAAAAAAATTTGTTATTGTCCACTTAAAACATTTGAGAGATTGCTCCAGTGCTTCACCAAGTATTTTGAGTAGGTTGTTCAGTGAATTCGTTAACTTAGGAGTATGAAGGCTTGTACACACAGAAAATTTTAAATGATGAAACCTCAGGTTAGAATTATTTAAACTGAGATTACTGTCATAGAAATATTTATCCCAACTGTGTAAAATGTTGCATGGATTTGCTGACGTTTTGATCCGTTCACATCTTACTTTCTGGGGAAATGTGAGTAGATCAATGCAACGTTTCACCCAGTTCGAATCAACGTTACTCTGACATTGAAACTTATGGAAAAGATAGCCACAATTTCATAATTTTCCTTAAAAAAGAAGACTGGATTTTAACACATGAACTTTCATAAATTTTCTTTGATAGTAAAATGAGTTAAATGCTAACTTTTAGGCTACTGATCAGGTCGTATACGACCAGATGTAGAACAAAAAGAAATCAAAGCATAAACAACAGAAAAAAAGAGAGAGAACAAAAAATTAACAAAGAGAGAACAAAGAAAAAAGAAAAGAATTCGTGAGTTATACAATAATCTTTCCAATAGACTCGGTTGCGGCAATTAGGAGGAACATAGTTATTTTCCCCTATAACTTGCATCAGTGGTTTACTCTGTGATAATGATACTGTCTAGGTGATAAGAGTTAGATGAAGATAAAATGCAAACGCACCATACAACCGTAATGAGTGTACATTTCTGGCATATTCCATACAAGTCCATTGAAATTTTTGTTTCAGCGTTTATTTGGCGGTCAACGTTTAATGTGCAGGTCAGGTAAAGTTTGTGTGACCTCGACCACGAACCTTCTTATGCTCGAGCGTCTAAGCGGCCTCCTAAAACAGCTCTCTGAATTCGTAACTTAGCTAAATTCCACATATGGCTAGGATTTATTGCTTATCTTAGAAATTTTTGGATGATTTATGATATCAATCTATGAACCAGTCTACTTGTTCGGATCTCTAAGCTTAATTTGTCTTCGGATAATTGGAGGGAAAAAATCGTAAATAATGCTCTGCCGAATTAGTCTATTAGCTATTTCAAATTAACTTTCTATGAATTTTATGTGTTTGGATACTGTGATCCAAACAATTGATACGTTGCTTAACTTTCCAATAACTAAAAGATTCTCGCTTTTTCTTAAGCTTGTCTTGGAAGAATTATTTACTTCATCAATGTGTGATAAAGTTAATGTTCCTTATCTGTCGTTGTTTTATACAAGTAATTACGGAAGGATTTTTTCGTTAGGATAATGTGATCCATTTGAGGCATACGGAAGAGTTATCCCGTATACCTCAAACGTCCACGGATACACATCTGTATAAGTTCTAATTTCAACCTTTCCTATTTTTTTCAGCTGGAAATGCGGTCCACTGCTCATGTCTTTTCTCCGAGCATCAGTTTATTTTTATCTGCCTTCTTGATCCTCATGGCAAACACAATATTTTGAATACTTCAGTGTAGAATCGATACCAATTTAAGAATCTCTTCCTCTATTTTTGCGATTAGTGTAATTTGGACTTTTACCTTTCATTGATTGGGATAATTTGTTGGGTAAATGTTTGTAATTCTGAATCTGGATTTATTAAACAAATAACCAAGACGAGCCAGCTCAAGTATTGTTATTACTGTTAATTGAAAAAAGAGAAATTTTATTCGAAGTCATCACTTAGCATTAATAGTCAATTGCATGAATAAAACAAAAATGAAATTTGTACTCCTTAGGCTTACTGTAGATTGCATGCAGCTCCGGCTGATTATTAGAATCAGTAAATCATGGATAATTAGGGGTGGAACCAAGTAGAGGCATTGAAGCTACAGCCCCGCCTGTGATGGAATAAATTCTTTGTTCTCAGGAAAATATTGCATATTTCGCCAAAAAAGTGGCAGGTATTTAATAGTAATATTTTGTTCGAGTTCATTCCCCTACACCAATTATTCCACGAAAAAATTGTCTCTTTTTGCGATATTTTATCCAGGAAATGCTTGTAGGAGTATTGGGGGTGGGAGACTCTAAGATGGAAAGAACATCCCATTTGTGAATGCAAAAAATATTTTTCGCACCTTGTCGCCCTTCTCGAAATTGGTGTTGCGCCACGATGGGTAATCAGTCTTCTTACGAGTTTTTTTGTTTCTAACATTGGCAATGTATTTATTTGGCCACTCCAAATCAAAATTTAATTTCCCATCTACCCATCTTGAGAATAGTATGCGAAAAAAGGAAAGAAGTTTGTTAGTTCTAGTGTGAATTAAAAGATAGAGAAAACCACTGTAGGGAAGTGACAACTACAGGATCATCGGTTGTCAATGCAGCGACGTACATAGGAAAATCAATATCTGATAGGAAACTCAATATCTGATAGGATAGGCAAGATTTGCTGTATTTCCTGAAAATTGTCTGTGACAGCTTTATCCTGACACACTGGAAACGTTCGTGTCAGGAGATTGCCTCTAGGGTGGTGTTTGGCCATTTTGGGACTTGGGAGCGCTCATGGGAATCTCATGTAACATATATTGTGTCTAAAGCTGGTAAGAAAATTGGGCTACTTGGTAAGCTAAGGAAGGAGTTAACAACGTGTTCAGCAAGTACGATTTTTAAATCTTTTATATTACCGATCTTTGACTATTGCGATTGGACTTGGGTCTGATGTAATAGAAATGACAATAATGCTTTAGAGCGCATTCAGAGATGAGCTGGAAGAATTGTTCGGAAGAACTCTAGTAGCAACCTCACCCTTGAGAGCCTCAAATGGGATACGTTAGAAAATAGACGACATATTTTATATAGTAAATAAAAAAGAATTAAATGTCTCAAAGGTTTTACACCACAATATTTTAAACACTATTTTACTTATAATAGAAATATTATCAATAGACAGAGCAATCTGTTTGCACTTGCCTCGTGTTAAACTGGAAATGACGAAAAAAACCTCTTTTTTTTATAGTTGATGCGTTGTTTTTAATAGCTTTACTAATAAACAAGTAGATTAGTTTACTTGTCTCTATTCCTAATAATGCTAACCGAATGTAAATTTTTAATCTGTAAACTTTGTCATAAATTTTTGTACCATGTGTGCATTTAGTTTTCTAATGCAGGGCTCCGGTTGATAGCAGTGCATTTAGTGCACTGGTAACCGAGGATACCCTGCTTGAATAAAGTTTATCTATCTATTTATCTAACTTGGGATTACTCAGACAAATGTTGATCCGAACTGTGTAAAACGTTGCACGTATTTGCAAACTTTTTGATCTGTTCATATTTTACTTTTTGAGGAAATTTGAGTACATCAAAAAGTTAGCAAATGAATGCAACGTTTCACACGGTTTAAATCAACATTACTGATATCGAAACTAATGTAAAGAATAGCTATAATCTCATCATTTGCTTTAAAAAAGAAGACTTAATTTTAACACACGAACTTTTATAAATTTTCTTTGATAATAAAAAAAATTAAATGTTAATTCTTAGGCTACTGATCAGGTCGTTTACGACCAGATGTAGAACAAGAAGAAATCAAAGCATATATAACAGAAAAAAGAAAGAGAGCAAAACATTAACAAAGAGAGAACAAACAACAAAAGAAAATAATTCGAGAGTTAATAATCTTTCCGAGAGTCTTGGTTGCAACAATTAGGAGGAACATAGCTATTTTCCCCTACAGCTTTCATCAGTGGTTTACTCTATAATAATGATACTGTTTAGGTGACAAAAGTTAAAGGAAGACAAAATCCGAACACACTATGTAACCGTAACGAGTGTGCATTTCTGGCTTATTCCATACAAATCCACTGAAGTATTTGTTTCAGCGCTTTTTTGGTGGTCAAAGTTTAGTGTGCAGGTCAGCCAAAGTCTGTGTGACCTCGTCCATAGACTCTTATGCTCGAGCGTCTAAGCGGCCTCCTAAGCAGCTTTCAGAATGCGTAACTTAGGTCAATTCCACAGACGAGTTTGTTTAATCTAATCCGACAAGTTAAATCTGAGGGGTGTTGGTGGCACAGTGGTAGCGCACGTGTCTCTTACCTCTGTGACTAGGGTTCGATTCTGGCTAAGCGCAGGTTTCTGATTAAAGTTACCTTGGTCACATGTGAGAAGATTGTTGTCCAGTTTTACTCTACCAAACATCGCAGGTTTTCTCCGGGTCCTCCGGTTTCTAGGGATAACAGCGTAATTTAGCTGATAGGGTTATCCAGTATAAATAAAGGAACTTTACTTTACTTACTAAACTATTAAAACAATTTTAATAAACGACAATATTGTCATTTTGGTCTTCTAAGAACGGGTATGGTTAGCAT
Source organism: Nanipora kamurai (assembly GCA_036872915.1). Lineage (NCBI taxonomy): Eukaryota > Metazoa > Cnidaria > Anthozoa > Scleralcyonacea > Helioporidae > Nanipora > Nanipora kamurai. The sequence goes on along the minus strand of JBAHVQ010160648.1, from coordinate 5,548 downwards.
TCTTTAAGCCAACCAATTTCTCAAATAATATAAACGCTCGGGATAAATTTTAATAATTCGTTAATTTGTCTTCGGATAATTGCCTAGCAATAAGCGCAAATTCATTTTCATCTATCTAAGTTCTAATTTCAACCTTTCATATCTTTTTTTCAGCTGGAAATGCAAAAGGAGGTCACAACAACTGGAATGCCAAAAGAAGCCACAACAACTGTAATGCCGTCCACCGCTTATGTCTTTTCTTCGAACACCATTTTATTTTTATCTGCTGTCTTGATTCTTACGACAAGCACAATGTTTTGAATACTTTGGTCTAAACTTGATGACAATTTAAGAATCTGTTTCTCTATTTTTGCGATTATTTCAATTTAGACCTTTATCTAAACTTTTAAACTATTAAAAGAATTTTAATAAACGACAATATTGTCATTTTGGTCTTCTAAGAACGGGTATGGTTAGCATTCTTTAAGCCAACCAATT